>JAODVM010054000.1:0-17900 GCA_025400095.1 Phenganax marumi | reverse complement strand
AATATAAGTTACTTTGTTTCATTGTACATTTGTATAAGCTCAAGGATCATGCCAATTGAAAATCCAGCACTGAAGACAAGAGAATTTCTTCGCTATATTCTTCATTGTCATGTTTTGTTACGAATTTACGAATTACAAAAACTCGCATTCACCACGCGGTCTGTGTCTCGTGTCTCGCGGCATGTTAGCACATGCGCATTTGTAATTTCTACAAATAAGCGGGTGTTCCGGGGAAAAATCGCCAATTTAATGTTAACTCAACGCATGACTCAACGTCTTAGAAGCAAATGTTTTTAAGTTCAAAATAAAGAAACGAACTCTGCACAGGTTGCAAAATATCACCATAAAGCTAAAAGGATGTTTAAAGATACTGACAAAGTAACAAATCGCCAAATGTTGCTAAAACTATATGAAAATGGAATTGGCATACACCCCCCGGAAAGTTTACACTATGACTGACTCATGTGAATTTTCGCCCCTCATCACAATACTGCAAAGTTTCTTCGAAACTTTGCACTAATAAACTGGATAAACTGAGAAAACCTCGTAAACGGTGATTTCAGAAGGCAAGGATGAAAAAAATCTAAATGTATTTCTTGTACGCGGAAACACTTAGTTATAGTTACATCGTTACCTTTGGACCTGGTGGTCCACGATCCCCATCGGGTCCTGGTGGACCAACTAATCCTTGTGAACCCGTTGCTGTCCCTGGTTCACCCTAAGCATAACACACCATAAAGCTTTATGATACAAGATTAGCGTGAGGAAAATGAGAACTGAAAATCACGACATACGGGTTGGCCTTTACAACCAGGAATTCCAGGAAAACCTTTAAGACCATGAATACCATGTACACCCTAGGCAGAAAGATGGGGATTAGGCTTGATGTTTGACTGCTACGGTAAACGTGAGAAACGTATTTCTTGGCCGAGTTTTCTTAGTTCTTGCTGTGTTTGAAGTAAAAAAATTGATTTAGAATTCAAAGTCTATGTTCTACCAGCGCTTCAATGCAAAGAAATTCTTTCTGTATCTATTAGCGAAACGTGAAACTTAAACTTCACGACTTTGTACATATCATGATAAGTGAACAACGCATAAGCTATTGCCATTATATAAAAGTCGTTTTAAAGATCAAAAGCTGGAGAGGTTGGAAAGGGATGCAATTTAGTTGCGTTATGGTAGCTATAGGTATGTGAAGCAATAATCCTTAAATGTTGTTCTTTAGTGTTTCAGCAAAGCCAACTGTCATTAACACATAGTAAAGTTGTGATATTTACAGGCAAGCCATGGTGTCCATTAAAACCAGGAACTCCCCTCATACCCTGAAAAGGAAACACAATAGTTGAATCAACGAATTACCACAGCCAACGATCATAGCGCTGAACTACAAAATGCATCAGTGTAATATAGATCAATTGTACGCGGGATTGCGCGTAATAAGATTAAAATACCACGCAAGTACATTGAGAGATCTTGTTCACTGCCGTAGAAGACCAAACAAAATCTCACCGGATCCCCAGTTATTCCTCGTTGTCCTGGGTTACCATGTTCACCTTTAAATCCTTTATGTCCTGGCAAACCTTGCTTGCCCGGATTTCCCTAAAAAGAGACGTATATTTTGTCAGGTGACTTGACCAAAGATTAGATATATACAGATTAGATATATCTAATCTTTGACTTGACAACGATCCACATCTACCCAAACGTCCTCGCGTGCTTTATCACATTATGAAAACACAGAAAATGTTTTCTACTCTTTTAGAGACAGACTAATGTGAGTGTGCATGTTTCCAAAGAGTTGTGTAAAAAGTAAGATTAATTTGAATGCAACTTAAAGAAATAATAAAATGTACTTACTTGAGGACCTCGCTCCCCAGTCTCTCCTATGCGACCAATACGCCCCTGAAGAAATAACATTAGATTTGTTCCTACTTGAAAATCAAAGTGTCTGCAATAAATTTGCTGTTTCTACTATCGAAGCTGCTTAAGCTCATTCCAATTCCACTGATTTAGCTAGCCGGGAATTTCACCGAAACAGCTATTCATGGAAGTCAATAAAGTCTTTCATAATAAATTCAGGGAATTGTATTCGACGGTAGGACGTTTAAACCAGGCATAATCCAGCCACTTTTCTACTGACGCAGATATCTCTCTAACGTAAGCAACTTTCTTAATATGAACACCATTCAAAATTGGATGGATTGGTTAAGTCTCCCGAACTTATTGACAGAGCGTCTGAAATAGACAATTGGTTCTATCTCTTGAGAGTTAAGGTTCAGCTGTAATGCTTCATTCAATTTTGTACTTTTGTTTATATTCCATTATGTCGCTTGGTTCTTTAAGAAACACGCTAGGTCTAGTATCACAGTAAATATTTAATCACACATTTCTCTACTTACTCGAGATCCTTTCGCGCCCTTCGCACAGTCACAATCACCTTTCGGTTTGCAGTTTCCGTATTCGCAGCCCGCCTGGTTTGGTTGCTGGAAAAAATCATGTAACTTCTATTATATCTTATTAAACTCATTAACAATTTAGAAACAAAATTCAAAAGAAATCCATATTAAATCAGTATATGTAGCTAACTCAGATAAAGATTTCGTCCTAATTTACATGAACCTTTTTCTCAACTTTCCGTGCTAAAATCAATTGAAATTCAAAAATTGTTTGATAACTTGGTTATTTTGATCCATTCGTTTGATAAGCAGTATAAAGCATCAGTGCTCGATCTTTAATAGGTTTACAAACACTCCTCTTTGACCGGGCCGGGGTTTGTAAATCCTTTTCTAAAACTCATTAATAATTCATGAACCAAACACAAAAGAAATCAATATTTCATCAGTACCCTGAAACTGGAGGAAAAACTGTCACGGGGTCACAAGGCTGATTATGTATTCAGTTTGGAAATATTTCCAAACCAGAAATTGCATAGTCAATGACATAGTTCAGAATATTTTACCACTTCTGCTTGTGACTCTGTTGGTTGAATTACTGACTCTGTAGGTGCAGGAGGAATCGTCACTTGTTCTGTTATTACTGCTGGATTTTGTGTGACAAAACCTGAACCGGTTTCCTGAGAAATTAGAAAGAATAAGAAGGTATTGGGTTGAGTTGGATGGTTGCACTCTTAGCGTTATCGTTATGCCAGAACCGTTGCTGGAATATGAAGTCTTTACAAAAAGTGCTTTCCGATTTTTGCGCTGTGTTGAGGGAGAAAATTAAGACATGCTATTATCTTTGCACACGTTTAAAAAGTGGTTAGAAACCTTCTAAAGTGAAGATGAACTGGGTGACAACTTTATTGTACGAGGGTGGACAAACAACGTTTCAGCTGACAAATCAGTGGCACACACTATTACTTACAAAAATTGTACAATGTAAGTAAAACCATTTCGTCTGGCTAACTTTAGCACAACATTTTGACGTCATAAGTGCGACATGATATTTCTTATTGAACCAAAAAACGTCTAAATGCAATCTATTCGCTAAATTGGCACAAACTAATCAACTGATTAACAATTTTCTAATGATAAGGTCAAGACAACATTGTAAAATAACATCGGTAATGCTTGGGTAAGTATTATTATCGGAATGACATCTTGAGTAGACCGCATGTAGATACAAGATAAGATAGTACCTCTACAAGTACTACTAATTCAATTCCATCACACGTATTTAAATCCTGCTCTCGATGTTTTCAAAATCAGTTGAAAGCACTCGAAATATCAGCAACTGACTCTGCAATAATTGTGCATACTTTTCTTTTTCAGATTTTCAGTCTTTAAGTTTGCCGCATCAGCCTCGTACGTGAGCTGAATCAAATGGGCTTGGGCAAACATTTATGTGTTAATAAATATACATAAAAATCGTAATATTTTATGTCAACGGAAACAATGTGCAACAATAACTCTCAAATATTCACATGTTGGGTTGTGTTAGTTGCAAAAAGTTTATGATTGGTCTGAACTTTCTCTAAAACGTTAATTAAAGCTTGATGTTTTGCAGGATTTGTTACTCATTCATTGCATCTTTCGTCTATTGCGTACTAAACGTCGAAGCAAAGTAGATGGACAAGTTCATTATAAACATGGATTCTTGAAAATAATTATGGAATCAATGTTTCATTCCTTCAAATTCAAAACATCAAAATGTCTGAGTGTTAGAAAACTTATAATTGTCGGTCATAAAAACACGTTTCAGTTACCATGCATGGATGCAGTCCCAAACTGTTCCCAGTTAACTAAAAGATCTGCTAAACAGATAAATGATTTATCGTAGAGACTGAAAGCTGATTAAATACATAATTTGGCACAATTAATGTAAATTAAGTCTGTGGCTGCTCCAAGACCATATCTTTTGATTTATTCTGTATGGATTTATATCTTATCAAGATGAAGCTGTAAAAACAGGCCTGGAAACAAAAGTTGGCTGAAGCTAAGCAAAATAATAGTGTTTCAATTTTCCGTCTTTTCTAACTAATCGAATTCGTCAAAGTGGAAGTTTTCATTTGAGGCAGCAAATAGCAAAAACTGCAAAAACAAATATGACTTATTCAGATATAAGATATTGAAAAAGACAAAGAGAGGAGATGTTTTGAATACCCGGCAAACCATCAAAGGACGAGAAACATAACTGAGATTAGTTTTTAACTTGAAAAGCAGTAAAAGTTTTACGATCATTCAGTAACTTTATTACTGAATTAGAATGCCATTTCCTTAGCAAGCGTTTCCGTATTAAAACACAAATTTGAGATTTATGAATCCGTCAAAACGTGATAAAACATTTCCCTGGTAATGGTCAAAACGCAAATGCACATGGGAATGCACCAACCTTTCAACCACTGCACATTAGTGAACATTAGTAAAGTGCGCGAAGACTGATGGGAATGTTCATACATCAAGCGAGTTCCGCTCACAAACATGCGCCCAATGAATGACCACAGGATAGGAGTCACGGCGATTTAAACAATCCTTGGCACAGGTACTTAATATGGAAGACTTCTGAAATCCATCCAAGAAGTTAATCCGGCTTGAGATTTACATGTTTATAAATAAAACCAATTCAGTAATACTGAATTACACTTTATTTGCAATTTACTTAGAAAACGGGATGTTGAGCGACATTTCAGCGTTAATCCCTCTCAAATATTAATGAAGAAAGTCACGAAAGTATTTCTCTTGCGTTATTGAAAATGAGCAATGTTCAAGGCAGACTAGGCTATTTTTATAGAGACATGCCAATCATATTTCTGTTTCTGTATTACATCAACATTCAGATGTAGTCGGGAGCCTGATTATCTTCATTGAAAATGTGGCAAAGTAAAAAATCTATAATCCCACATAGAATCAGACAAAGCGGATCTCTCCCCCGATGAAAGGATGTACTAAAAGTCAAGCGCAAAAAAGCTTGTTCTCCCATTCACAAAATGTAAGCAAGAGTAACTGCGGATGAAGATAATATGTTAAAGAACAATTATTTCAGCATGCATGTATACCAGTGACAAATCTTTCTTCATTAAAATGTCTGCTTGAACCTTAAAATAAATCAAATCCTGTCCAGCAGATTGGACAACAAAAGCCGTCAAATAAAATTTACAAACTAAAATGAACAGATGATTAACACTGCGTACATGCAAAACACCAGAGGTGTTTGTTTTAGTTGTATTGTGTCCTCAAATTATGAGCACTTTGTTGAGTGTGGCAAACTGCCAAGCATGAAACCTTGACTTACTAGCCGACATTTTATATGAAATTTGGTTTTATGATGATATTAAATGACCAAAAGACGGCAATTATTCTGGGATATTCATAACTAGAATGAAATACTGGCATCCGTAAATGTCTGAGAAGAAAAGATGTAAGCAGATGAAAACGTTTATAGATAAACTCAATGAAAACTATTTACAAAGCTAGATTTTGCTCAACATGGCTGAAGATACTTTGCGTCTCAAGAGAAGTTTTAATTTGAGCATGATAGATTGGTGCAGAGTGACATCATCTGTGCGTATAGCACAAGCTGGGACAAAAACAACTTTAAATATCCATTCACAAGAAATTCCAATGTGCGTAGCCAGCTTTTTGACTTAAACGACTTAGAATAGCTATATAAGGCTAAGCATCCCGGCCAAATTAGAGGTTTAAAAAACGTGCAGCAAACACACTGAGAACACATGTCCTCCCCCCCGGATTAAGAAAACCAAAAGTATCTACGTTATCAAATCACGAATGATGATGCTGACTGTGAATAGAGTTTAAAACATAATACAAATCATAATGAATGTCTTTTATATTATACTATACAATGTTTGTATAATATTTTAAAACACGATTTACAAAATTATAACATAAATCGGAAGAGAAGTGACTGTGAACAGTTGCAAAATGTTACAACACGCCAGAACATTGGCGCACCAAACTTGTTAAGTCGCACAAACTTGACTTTAAGAAAGTTGTGTAGTGTATTGAATTCACAAATATCTCATAAATATATATATCTGTGATTGAATTGCTGCGCGTTTTCGAACGAGAATTATTTGAGTGCAGGTAAATCGATTACTTCCAAATATTGTGGTATGTTGTGCCCTGCAGCTAAGTTTAATACGGAACATTTGCGCACTACAAACATCTACAGTGGAACAACATACACCTTTATACGTGCATCATGAGCAGAATTCTAAACACAACGAAAACTCATTCTCACACGTTATGTTTTAAAAACTAGAAATTAATGACACTTATAATTGACGCAAATTTTGTTCTAAAACTACTAACATTACAAACCATAAAAATGTCACATATAAACAACATTTGCGCAAACCCAGAAATCTGCGTCGAGAGTAAAAATTAAAATGTACCTGAGCTGCCGCAGCGCTGACGATGAAGACAAGAAGGAATGCTTGCATCCCTACCATCCTATAGAAAGGAATACAATTTATTAAAGTATCTAATAGTACAGTATTAAACCATGAGGTAGAACGCTGAAGTAGCGTGCGCAACAAACACGATAAACTCCCACCTTTTCTTCATTCACTCCAAAGAGTGCTTTAGAACTTAATTTCAAAAACACTTGATGTTAATGTAAAGCAAACAGCAGTCCAGAGGCTTGATTTCTTTGCCGTCAGTGAAACAGTTCTGTCGACGGTGCCAAGCTTACCTGTCAAGTAACCTAATATTGCATAGATCGCGCATCAAGATGATTGATGGCGCAGATCTGCACGACATCGTTGACACCTAGAAAATAATCGACGTTCCATCAATAGGGGTTGGATAACTCAATATCCGGCGTTGGGCGGATACCATACATAGAGCAGCAGGACTGAAGTTATCATCATATAAAGCAAATCCTGCCAGATTATTGCACAGAGCGATTTTGGCAAACCAGACAGAAACGCCTTATTCCGGAATTTCAACTTCTTATAACCTAATCAAACTTGATTACTTTTCTAAACTTGCAAGATATTTTGAAGAATATTCACCACCAAACCACGCATTACAAAGCTTTTGGAAACTCAGGAAACAACGAATCCAGGCACGTGGTCAGATTACAACTTAATGTAATAGTTTGTTTAAATTACTGGAATCGGAAAAGAGTTCAAGTCTTGGTGGCATCAGCATGTATTCGGTTTAAGATGACCAATGCGCCAGAATTTGACAATATCTTGCCAAATATAAAGTTTCCGTTTAACACGTCAGAATTTTTCTAACAATAAAACATTGGCAACATGACAATCTGAATGAGAAGCAAAATTATTTTGTATTTTAATTATATTCTAAGAAAGATATTTTGCAGACTCTTTACAACCGACAATATTTTAGATAAAATTTGTTACTTTCTTAACTTATCTCACAGAGCACACATGTGGGTTTTTAAGACTGACGCAAACTCTCGCGCACATTATGCAAAATTTCGTCACTTGCACGTATTCCACTTATTCGACAATTGAGCAACCCTATATTGGGCGTTTCACGTCTGAGTAAACTCTAAGCTTTGTGGCACTCTAAAAAGTTTTTTAAAATTTTAACCTCAAAAATTATAAAAATCTGTAAGTACGGATTGACATCAATGGTTGAAACACTAAAGTTGTGATCATTATAAATACAATATGATATAACTCCATTGGAATGTCTAGTTCTGCGCTTGCCAGTATCCGATCAGCCTATCAGTTTTCACTTGACCCTCAGCCAGCCAATAGAAACACAGTATTTCCTGCGATTGGGAAAAATTCGTGGCTGACCACACCATTTCCTTCTTATCTTTGTTAATTCTTGGTCCCGTCAACTGATCAATAATTATATTACCATAACCACCCGTTGTGAAAATGTGATATGATATGATAAAGTCTCCAGTGAATTGAACACATCCTATTTTGACAGGCTCAATCAACTGTCACTGTGTATTTGAGACTATTAGAAACATCTTCACTGACTTCTGGTGAGCTGCGCACCTCACTTCATCTTTCTCGCGAGCTTTCTAGTGTCACAAAGTAATCTAAAGAGACGCGCAACTTATTCTCTTCAAAATCGTCGTTTAAACGAGTTGAAATCAACCCAAGATGCGGTGAGTGCTTGCGTTTTGCTTATATTACATGCTGCTTCAAAAATATCGTCTGCTCACTGTCATTTCTTTGTAGGTCTTCTGCTTTAGCGTTAGCAGTTGTCGCTGTTTTATTTGCGTCTATCGAGCAAACAGCTTCCGAAGAGGTATGTTAATCGTTTATTTAGTCATCGTTTTCTTGTAATTGTTAGGGACATCAAGAAAACTAGCAGTTAGGTGTAAATATTTGAGTTATAATCACATCGCAATAACGATAAAGACTATGCGCAGCACCGTGCAATACTTGTACTACTTATTACAGTACCACAGCGCAAAATGTGCTTTACAGAATAGTCACTGTAGGTCAACAAGCGTCGGCTTTTGCACGGGGGGGAGGGCACGTTTTTAGTCTTCGTACTATTTTTCACACATATTTATTTGAAAGCTACCCCGAAACAAATTATTTGCATCAACGTTGTTTCGCGTTCCTCAAAGACGAAAAGGAGCGTCTTGTGTTTTCATGTTGTTGTGTAAAATAGTTATATACAAGTCCATAATGACATGTTCAAAATGATTGTTGCTTTTCCCAGCAATGAAGCGAAGCCCTAAAGGCATGTCTCATCAATAGGCATATGGAATTCCGACAATCTCAACTCATATCATATTTAATACAACGTCTTTTCTCAAATCTCCATGTAATACATCATCTTTGCGTCACGGGCATTTCCGAATGCTAAAACCAACAAAGTCAATATTGATTTGCCGCTTATATTCACTTTTAATGCGAAGAATAACGACTTTATGTCTTTACGTGCTTAATACCACTCTATGAACAAACCAAGATAGCCTGCATGTAAAAACACTCGTACGGTTTTCACCCATTGGAGTATTGAATTTTTAGTAGACTGAAATTGTGGAAACTCTTAAGATGTACTGAAACTTGAGCCCAGATACGAGAAGATTCCACTCCAACAAAATCAACGGGTTTTTCGAACTTTTCTCCGGCTTTTTGGACCTTTTCGTTTTTTTACATATTGCTGGATTCCTTCAATTTTCTTTAGACTTTTGCGATATTATTCGGATATTTCTGGATTTTATGGAACTTTCAATGATTTTCCTGGATGTTTCGAACTTCTTAGGCATTTTCGCAGTCCGGACTATTTTAGCATATAATACGAGATTCTTGGAGTGAAATGCTCCTCGCGCACATAGGCAAGAAATTACACACCTCCAGCTATGTTACGAGTCACTTCATATAAGAAACATATCGTGATTAATACCAGGATCAACCTTTGGTATACATTATGGCTAGAAGAGGCTTTATTGATCCATTGTTGGTCCCCAAATACATTCCTAGAATATGAAAAGAGCAAATTATCAGATAATATTTTTTTTGCTATGGTACACAGGAATTCATATCGCTCAGTCACAAAATAGAGACACTGTTTGAGCTTTGAAGATCATACTCTCACCTTTGGTAAACATGAGATTTGATAATTTACATCAATAAACAAGCACCTATATTTGTCAAACAACTACCAAACTTTTCCAGTGCTGGTATTCGTGAAAACAGGCCGCTCGAAACATTGATGCGGGCATTTCTATAGGCGACAGTGATCTTTTTTACTGCAGTAACGCAAAAGAATGCCCTGGTCCGATATTCTATGCTAAACAGAATTAACTTTTTTTACTACTAGTTTCAATTCAACAGCGTCATTTGTCACAGAAATTTAAGGTTATTCTACTCAATGACTATTATTTTCGCGAATCTAGCAAGTCCAGTCGTTGATTTGTACTTGGGGACACAAGCAAACGCAATTTCTTCATTGTGAGTTCAAAATCAGTGATGTTGTAACTTGAGAATGTTTTCGAAAAAAAAAAGACGAAGACAAATTTGCTAAATCTATTATCGGTCCATTATCTTTTTTCGTATTAAATTGTGCTTTCCACTTCTTGAAGGCATATATGATTGCTGGAAAAGAACTTTTTATAAAAACAAATCATATTATCATAACTAACTCTGCTCTGTTTTTCACTAAACTGATTTTCAATGTCTTTCAATATTCAGTGATTAGAGCATATCGTTTAAAATCCCTATCAGTCGAGTGAAAACATAAATGAAATTAACTGCATGCAAAAAACAGTATCCTGTGTCTGTGAGAACGTAGGCTACAATTGTTATCCTTGGAAACAGAAATTCATCAAAGATCGCAATTAAATTGGAGGGGGATTACTTTACATGAGGGTGAGGAAGATATTGTTGACAGTGTTGGAATCGCGATTGGCGAGATTTTCTACTTCAAAACAGTAATGTGTTTCATTTATTTTTCCCACTAAAAACAAATCCTTCCATCACCCTTTTGGCATTTATTCTTTTAGTTTTTACAAGTCTCTGAAAGTAGTATTCACGTCATCGCGCAACCACATGTTTAAAAAGACTGATGGCGCATTAGCATATCTTTGCTCACGAATTTATACGTATTTTAATGAAGGAATAAATTGTGAATTTAATCAATTTTTCACGCGGATGAAAATACTTAAATCGTTTGAGCATGCGTCTTCCAGCGCCAAGATGTGAACGGTGGTGAAGCAAAATATCCACCATGCTCCCTGGGAGTACTCCGCGTGTAATGTTGGCGCCATGTGACTTGATTTGCACTGCCGGCAAGGTGTCTGTGGAATATAACAGAATCTTAAAAAGAGATTTCCTTTCGATATTTCCTTCAATGTATTTAATTTCTAAGTGCTAGAAGTCAACTGATCCGCTCAATATAAAGCCGCAAATCTAATATTCTCAGGCAAACAATTCGCAAATGTCTAATGATCGAGTCGTCATCATAAATTGAATAGTTTAATATTTTTAGTAGTAGTATAAAGTCTAGACATTCCTGGGCAATCTGGTCAACAACTAACAGGAAGGTCTCAAATTTACCACTAAAGCCCGTTTTCGGCTGGGCGGAATTTTCCGTGTGGAAAATATATCTAGCAACGTAATTGGTTCGCTTAAGACTTTCGCGGCGAACTAGCCAATCAGTGTGGTAGATCTATTTTCTGCTCGGAAATTCCGCCTCGTGGAAAAGGGGATTACAGAGATGTATCGATTAACAAATGCAAGTTGTTTCTCACTGTTAATATGAGACAATCTTTTCAAAGTTTTTTTTCATTCGTGTTCTCGATCAGATGAAAAGATGGATAAGTTAATAGATATATGTTTTGTAGTGCTGCTGTCTGCAAATGAAGAAATTAAATATTTTTACTGCTCAATTTTCTTGAATTCCCGGGCCAAAGATCATAAACTAATTATCGTCAATTTCGAGCAAGCACGCAACCTTAGTAAGAACCCTTAGGCTTTCTGAAAGAGCGCAACTTATAACTGCTGAAGATTTAAGTGTTCAAATTTAAAATAATTTACGTGCCTAGTGGGAACGTCTCTGTGACTACGCGCGCTTTGAATTTTCAAAACATCAGCCGTCAGAACGTAGCACTACACGAAATTCGTGCCAAATGTCGTTTATAAGTTATTATTCAAGGGAAATTACCATCGCTGCGTAATACTAGATCATCACGGCAAGTTTTGCCGGAAATAACAAATGCCTATTTTCGGTGTGGTCTCAAAATGATGTGCTTCAGAATGGCTCCTAGAGTTGGGAATGACAGATTCTTATCTGACCTCGTGGGGGCTCAAAACATACAATCTCATTCCGGCAGACGAAATATAACATCAATAAGTAACTATTGCGACACCAAACGATGTACGCTTCGAAGACACCTAGGTAGTGGTGAAATTATTTGGGTGTGTCTTCATTTGTGTAAAAGTAGGCGACCATAGGTGACCATACCATGTGTGAATTCCATCAATCTTAATTGATACAAAGAATTTTAAACTATATTTTCAGAGTTTTACTAATGGGACTTCCAATGATACTTTGGAATGCCTATCCTTAAAATAAACAATCTCGGTCTTCGAATGGAGCAGATCCCCATATAGGGAGCGCCCATCCCTAACACCTTGCGATCTTAATTAAAAGCAAACGGCACGAGATAACGACTTTGATTGAGTTCGGGGATTTGTAAACATTTGTAATACTTTATTTTAGAAGCACTTGCATACTTTGCCTACCAAGAATATTTCATTTAAGTCTAGATTTACACGGATTGGTTGGTTTTCAAACTACTTCGAAAACAAAACAACCTGTGATATCCATGATAATTAGATGCACTTCTTTGCTGGCAAACTGTTCTAGCATATAGTTTTCAAAATGCTCATTCGAGCTGTTCAATTTGATGAAAAGAAATTGTACATCGTTCATTGCAAGTGTTCTTTTCTCAAAGTCGAAATCTCAAACATTAGAGTTGTAAATTGCGCTCAGCTACTTCTCATTTTATTCTACAAAAACAAAAACTACTTTCTTCGTCGTTAATCCAGTGTAGTTCTAGTCCGAGGTCTGGAGAATTTCCGACCACGCATGCGCTACTGCCCGCTGTTCAAGACACCCTCCCAGAGTCCCTGGGGCTTGCGTCTGCAAATGTTTGCATAACGATTGCGACTAAAGGCTGGGGAAAATCGTTCAATAGCATTTATAAGATTATAGTCAGTGTGGCTGTTCCATGAATTCGAAAACAAGCTGTAATATTACAACTGGAGTAAAGGAAACCAGACCAGGTGCAAATGTAACGCGTGTTCACAAACACGCGTGTTCACGCTATGATGGCTATGTATGGCATGTAACAGGGCGATTAACAGTGTTCTTGGGAAGGTTAACTGAGATATGCAGGGTGTACACCTGACCATAAAATACAAAAGGACAGTATTTCAACCAGATAAAAACCACTATCGATTCCAAAAAGTATTTTCATATCCATTGAATCGACTTTCGACTGCAATTAACAAAAAAAAATGTGGCGACAAGTCAAGTTCACCGTGATGCTTTGCGCATCTCTACGTCGTTATATAAACATTTATTCAATAAAATAAAATGTTATTTAAAGAGTGGAAAAGAAAATATTTTTGTTTTTTTTTCAGGCTGCGTGCGATGGTTGTGCACCATGCAGACCCACGTGTGAGGGCGAGAAAGGAGAACGGGTAAGATCAACATCCGTTGCCTGCGACCAGGCAATGTCCCGCATCTGGTTAGCGATGTTATTTTGTAACCAGCGTGCAGTCAGCGATTCCCGTATTTTTTCTTGTTTAGTAACCATCAAATCGACATATCTATGTTTCTGTTCTTTGTTTGAGTCTTAAACAAATAATTTTATTCAAATAGAAAACAATTGTGATAAAATCAAACTGTTTTGAGATAAGAAGAGGGAAGATGTAACTCTTTCTCAACTGGGTTTTTGTGAAAAACATCAATCACCGCTTGCAGATAGTTTTGCAGGCTGTAAAAATGTTCATCTGCGGAATGATAAAATAGTTGATTCAGCTGAAACATAATACGCTTTGTGTAAATCAACTCGTTTCAAGCCTTATTTGTCAATGATTTAGTCTGCATAAGTTTGACCCCTACGTGGAACATATGGCGCTAACTCTGAGCCGTTTAGTGCAGCTAAAATAATATTGAAATCTAATTTGTGAATAGAGTGAACTTGTTGGCTAAGAATTCAAATGAGGATAACGTGCTGTGTTTGTACGATCATTTTACTTTGACTCTCCAGATGTGAAAAACATCCCACATTTGGTGATCGCCCGCTCGACAAGTAGATGCGGCAAAGGTCTGCATGGGGCGGCAAAACATGAATCTACGCGCGAATGCCGCCCCAATCTTACGCTTGGTTGTACGTTATTACAATGTTGTTACAACAGGACTATAACATTATTACTTCATAATAGATATGCTGCTATAACATGAGAAGTGTTTAAAGCCCCATTTACACTACGCAAACTAACCCGAGTCGAACCCGAGTTAACTCAAACCCAGGTTAGATTTTTAATGCGGAAACGGTGTAAACACACTTAATCCAGGTTAGTTTGAATCCACTTTCGAAGCAGAGCTCAAACTAACCTGGGTTTAGTGTGTTTACACTTCAAAAAACTAATGTGGATTTGAGTTAACCCGGGTTCGACCCGGGTTAGTTTGCGTAGTGTAAATGGGGCTTAAAGGAAGATTGTAGTATATCTCTTTATGCGGAAACTTCGCCTTTGTTGATTTCACGTGCCTATATCAAGGTCAGGGTTTGTACATATTTATATAGTATGACAATTCCTGACTGATATTTTGTTCATGATTTGATATATGTAGGTGATTTTGACGAACATCTAATTCATCATCAAGTGAAATATTTGGGTTTAATGGAAAACTTGAGAGTTAGAAGAGCGGGCTTCGCTTACAGAAGAAGTCATAAAGTCTTTTTGAAAAGGTAAACGAATTGTGTACAACTTTGTAATCTTCGAATTATTTATAGAAGAGTTATAATATGTCTTCTGATACAGAAAATTCCTCTTCATTGACTTAAAGCGCCTATTTCAAGGTCAGGGATTGTACATATTTATAATATGTCAAAAAATGAGATATAATATGTCAAATATAATATGTCAAATATATCAATATAATATGTCAAAAAATGAGACAAAGCGGAAAAATGCTTATTGCCAAAAGTTATACTTTCGTCTTGTTCAAGCTTTTCCCGATTAAAATCAGTCGTTAATCGATTAAAATTCGAGACAATAATACATTTTAGAAATTTATAATATTTTGCCCATTCAGAGAAGAATTGCTAGATGTATCGTATGGAAAAACCTCATCTTCATTGCTTTAAAGTGTTTGAATCAATTGAGGTCAGGGATTGTACATATTCATAGTATTTGGCGTCATTTAGAGAATTGCAAGATGTATCGTCTCATTAGAAAAACTGTACCTACGTGGATTTACAGTGTATCAAGTATCAAGGCTAGGGATTAAGCATATTTATAAAATGTCAAGAAATCAGATAAGGCAGAAAATTGCCAATTAGCTATCCAAAACGGCCATTCTTCTAGTTTCTCAATATATTCGTTTTATATATATTAAGATATAAGCCGTTGTCTCCAGCTACTTGGCCAAATTGGTATGGCAAGGACGAGGACGGTGTACTAGAAATATGTAAACATCTTGGATACGACACAAACGAGTATAAGATGGGAAGGTAGGAAATGCTTGAAATAAACGTTTTTAAGATAGACCTAAAATGTCGCTGTCACTAAACCAAACTGCTGATGATACTGTGTTTGCATTGTCCTCCAACGTACTTAGATAACTCTCTAATCACGCTATTTTCCTTGGCCAAAATAGGACGAAAATTTTCATTCGAAATCCCAAAACGCTGTTTAGCACAGAAGATCTCTTCCATAAGAAGCAGCATTCCATAGGTAAATGTAGAAGCTAGGTTTCGTTCTCGTGCGTGTAACATAAAGATACAACCGATATGAAAAGAAGGAGATAGTGTGGAAGCTTTGTCGACTTCAAACGACTAAGAATGGGACTTGACGAGTGAAAAAGATTGAACAAAGTCTTTGGTGAAGTTTCCAAACCATATTTCCAATGACTATGACTTTGTGCCAAGCACAAGTTTACAAAACATGAACAAAAACGTAATACAAACACGTTGGTCAAGTCTCCAAACCATACCTCAAAATGACTATGTCTTTACCTTGCACAAGTTTACAAACATGAATCAAAGTTGGAACAAACAGTTTGGTCAAGTCTCCAAACAATATCTTCAATGACTATTTTTAAGCATCTATTTCTGTGTTGTAGCGACATTGATTCAGAGTGTGTATCGGGGTTACAGCGCTAAGAAACGTTACCTTATGCTCAGAATGGCTGTGACAGTAGTAGCGGCTCACTGGCGCCGGTTATCTGCGCAGAGACTGAAAGAAAAACGAAAGAAAGCCGTTGCTACGATTAGAAAGTATGTTCCTAAACGTGTGTATATCAAAGTCAGGGGTTGTAAATAGCTGTAATTTTTAAGTCGTTTAAAAAAATTGTAATACATCTTCTTTTGAAAAAATGTCCTCTTATCAAGGTGACTATATCAAAGTCAGGGATTGTACGTATTTCTAGTATTTGAGTTGTTTAAAGAATAGTTGCACAATAGTGAAAAAAAAGAAATAAGAAATATCTTACGCAAAAACGTCATTTTCATTCATTTAAAGTTTTTTTTGTGTCAAAACTGTACGTTTTTATAATATTCGAATCTTTGGAGAAGCGAAAGCTTGTCAAAGTATTGTCTGTATATAATAGAAGATTGCAAACTCTGAGTACATACTTTATTCTGTAGATTTATAAAAGGTTTTATAACGAGAAAAGAACCTCCAAACGAAGCGAATGCGTGGGTGAGTTTTAGACATTTCTAATGGCGATGAGGACTTTCAGACTCCGGCGGTAGAAGACAACTGCTTCAAAGTAGGTTGTTTCGTTCTTCATGTTCTAAAACTGTTTTTCTGTTATTCAGTTTATCTTTTGCACAAGAAAGTGTTATCTTGGTGAGCTGGCCAAAAATCTCCCCAAAAATGTCTTAGATAAATCATGGCTTGCTGCACCTCCAGTTGCCGAAGAGGTAAGCTATTTTGAAGAGAAATTTGTGAAGACATAGTGATGGAGATATGTCTACGAGACTTGACCAAAGTTTTTGTTCTGTCTTTTAATGTTTGTATAAACTTGTTCATGGTGAAGACATAGTCATTGGAAGTACGGTTTGGAAACTTGACAAAAGTCTTCGTTGTTCATGTTTATGCAAACTTCTGCACAATGAAGACATATTCATTTGAGATATGTTTTGAAGATTTGAACAAACTGTTTGTTTTTCTTCCCCTTATTGTTGTCTGTTACTTTCTAGGCATCCCAGCAACTTCGTGTGTTACATACTCGCTTGATGGTCAGAAAATATATCCAGAATTTGTCAGCGGACAGAAAAACGCAGGTGAGCTCATTGTGTTTTGAAATTATCTTGGTCAGTTCAATTTTAATCCTGGATAAGCATTGAGCCAGTTTGACATAAGTGCTCACGTTCTATTCTGTTGCTTAGCTGACGCTGAAAGCGGCGGCGAGTGATGTGTTTAAAGGGAAGAAAACGTGTTACGAGAAAAGCGTTGCGGAACCGTTTCTTTTCAATAGATTGGGTAAGATCTGTCTATCATTTCTTTGCGCCTCACAGTTGTATTCTGTGGGCCAGTTGTTCAGAGGCTGGTTTGCTTAAGCCCTGAGCAAACTAGGAAGCATTGTTGCGGAAACATTTGTGATTCGCCATGTTTCCTCAAATGTTTCCATATTTGCCCACCTGTGGAAACATTGTTGCCGAAACGAAATTTGCTTTCCGGGAAGCAAAAATGTTTCCTATCAAATTCAGAAACATTTTATGTTTCCCAAGTGCGATTTTTGTTGCGGAAACAT
>JAODVM010053889.1:0-17908 GCA_025400095.1 Phenganax marumi | reverse complement strand
GTGCCAGTCCATTTCCGCATCACACATCGATCAGCGCTATCATAGCGCGTTGCACCGCCCTCTATATAAGCGCCCTGTCTAAGACAGACCGTATCCGTCCGGTCTTTCTATTAGACATTTATAGACAAAGACATAATTCCGCCTACCAGGGTCAATTGCTTGAATAAACGCGGGATAGTTAACATCACCACCAACAGGGTACTCGAACTTTCTACAAATGAGCTAACATAAGAAAAAATAATCTATGAGAATTAATTATATGCAGTACACTTTATAACGAGTACATATAAAGGCGTAATAAGAAGGCGTGGGGATTTGGAATAGTCAAATTGGGTTGGGGAATAGATGGATCGGGTTAGGATATGGATGGAAATGGAATGGATGAAAATGGATGGGATGGATAGGAAGGGGATGGATCGGGTTAGGAAAAAGGCTGGGTCCATGCTTACGTTGACACACTTTTTATAGGTTTCATTTAGGGCTAAGGTAAGTACAAACTAAGCGTGAAAACACCTTGATCAGCGGTATTTCCTTTTGTTGCTCAATACGTGATGTAAAAATGAACAGAAATCTCAGCGGATGCTTTAAATATCATTGAAGACTTACATCAAGTTCTTCTGCGTGAAGATTCAAACTCAACACGTGAAGCATTCGTTCAAACTGAGGTTTTGTGATACCCCGAGTGTAAGCTTTACTCTGAAAAAAATCCCAATAACATCACACTTCATTTTCCATGCCAATATTAATCCCTATCATACTAACATATCCCATCACATCAACACCTACCCCATCCCAACAGTATTATCCTATCATATCCACACTTACCCTGTCAAAGTCTTTGAAGAAAGGATAGACCATCAGACGCCTTCTTCTGACGTCACCTGCCATACGTTCGAGAATTTCCTGCACTTGGCGCTCTTGATGTTCACTCAAAGTGTTGGGGACCTGGGAATTTTCAAAGTTAAAAGAATTTCGGACAAACTATGCACTCTTAGCCTGCCAGCATATGATTCAAGCATTCTTCACTGTATGAACTAAAAACATTTTTCCAATGAGCGCAACGTGATACAAACATGTGCTGACAGTGCTGTGCATGTTATGGCTTTCTGGAACAAATACGATTCTTACTGATAAAATACTGATACAACGTATGTGGCACTGTTAAAATCAATCAAACTGAAAACTTGTTCAGCATTACTCTGTCTCTAAACAGGCTAATTTCTATCCATTTAAAACACTTCCCAGCCAATGTTCTATCGCATGTACACTCGGCAACGCCTCGTGTTCCATATCTGATAAAACACTTCGCTTGCACTGGAAGACAAATAGATCATTAACTTTATGCATTAAGCGTTGTTTAGAGAACATAACTAAATTTTATCTTTGTAAAAACTACTATTCGTTAGTTATTAAATTATTACATAGTATTGACTACACTGTACGTAATTCAGCTCTTAGACTGCCATGTACAAACTCTGCTGAGTATTATTAGCAATAAACGATTCTTCTCTCACTTCGTATATAAAGCTACGTTTACAGCCAGCGATTAGTCATCTTCGATTCGTATTCTGGTGTATGTAAATTACAGCTGACGTCATAATTTCTCTTCATCTTGTCTATGGCGTATTTGAAAAATGCGCGTGTTTATTTTATTACATACGCCAGAAAGCGAATCGTAGCCGAGAAATTGTTGTGCGTAAACGCACCTCGCATTAAGTACCTTTCTGAGAGCTCCAACGGGCGGGCGAAGCGTTCGAGTGGTAGGTTTTTTTTCAAGTTCAGGTTCAGTAAATGCTGGAAAAATAGAAATTGAAATTGCTAAGCGTCAGCCAATCCGCAAATCCCTCAACATCACACTTGCCATTTTCCATCATACGACAGAATTCTTTATAGCGCACTCGACCATCTTGTGTGCGATAGACATCAACAACCTGTTGTATCTCGTCACGTGACAGATTCGCAATTGTACCACAACACAGCGACAGCCCACAAACGAACTGTTGGCAAAACGTGTAATTTATAACCAGACTAATCACCAGCCATTATTACGACAAAATAGCATAAATAATAGAAGCATGCACGAGAAATATTCAATTTTTATCATCAGGCCACGTCCCACGATGGAATTTTTATTGCAACTTGCAATGCATTTTTACTCTTGAGAGACGTAAACTTGACTAACACGAGACTTCGCTACCCTCCGCTGACTTTTTTCTAAACATATCAAGCATTCATCACTAATTAACATCTCTCTAGAGTAGAATTGCGTTGCAAGTTGCAAAGAAATTGCATTGTCTATAAACATAGCCTAAAATCATCGTTAAAACGATAAATTACTGCAAACACAGTTTAAGACTTTTGCAGTTGCCGTATTCTGTCTATTTAGCTCATGCCCCCCTCATATAAGCCCCCCCTTTTAAGAGGAAGAAATGTATTAAGTCCCCCCTTTCCCAACATTGTAAAAATTGCTGTCGTGTTGATGTGTATTTAGTTTTTGTATAATACTAGGAACATAAAATCTTACATTTTTGCGAAAAATTATCTATGATTTTATGGCTAATTAAATAAGCCCCCCTCCCGGGAGGCTTAATAGAGAGAATACGGTAAGTACCTGATTTTCTGTGATAATGCCACTTCTTAATTTATCATGGTCTCGGAAGAACTCGGTCGTTCTTACTCCGTTTTTGTACACTGCTACACGGATCTTCTCAAATATGGAAGAAATATCCTTACCACTTCTTGCTGTCTAAACATAGATTTAAAACATAGAAAACAGAAAAAAATAGTCCGGCAAAAACAAATAAAAAATGACTGGAACTTTGAATGTCGCCTACAAAGAAATTTTATGAAAAATTGAAATTCGTGAATCAAAGCTCCAAAAAGCTTCAATAAAATCCTTAATTAAAGAACCCTTACTTCAAAATGATGAGCCCAGGTAACTGTATCCAAAGTCTGTCCACCATCAACATATGTTCTTTCCTCCCCCGTCATGGCTGAAATCAGAATAGGAGTGTTCATTACACCATTCAAATTTCACGGGGGAAATCGCACTGTTTTATAGTTTTTGATTTGTACACACGCCAATCTATACCAGAGTTCCGCCCGCGGTGGGTGCCGAAGAGCGGCAGTGCCCAGTACTCGATAATAGAGAGGTTCAGATCTGACTTCCACTACCGCTACCTTTTGCTACCTAAACTCACATTTGATTGGTTAATCAATTAGGTAAGACGCATCTCATTGGTTAGTCTTGACAAATGGTAGTCGTATTGGTAATGGAAGTCAAATCTGAACCTCTCTAACAGATCTCAGCCTCGTGCTGAAATGTGTCTTCTCCGCCTTCCCGGGTAAAGTGGCAGCAATAGAAATCCGCCTGTACAGTCGTTTCACCCGCGCCGGCTGAGCGCACAGTATTGAACATGCTCTGTAGTTGTTTATCCGCGCTTGGTCTCGCGTGCTCACCAGAAAAGTGAAAAGTAATTCAACTTTCCTCGCTTGTACGCGAGATCAACGGCGGACAATCAACAACAGAGCATGTTTAAACTATGCGCTCCGCCCGCGCGTCCAAAATGGCCGTGGCGGCAGATGGCATTTGAACATACACTGTTTGAGATGAGCAGGGGTATACAGCGCAGCGCATGCTTCTGTATGTCTGCTTTGCTCGCTCGGGTACAGCGACCGTAATAAAACACATGAAAAATGTGGACGCGAAGTGCTATATTTTTACCATAGGTCGCCGTGAAGATCACGGAAATCCATGGAGAGAAGGCGGCGACTACACGACGGAATTACTTTCGCGAAGTGTCGACTTTGAACAAACTAAATCATCCGTGCATCGTGAAAATACACGAAACTTTCAGAACTAAGAACACTTGCTGTCTAGTGTTGGAGTATGTAGATGGCGGGGATTTGTTGACGCTCGTTCGAGAAACGGCGAATGGCAAGTTAGCGGAAGAAGATGCGAGATGGTACTTTGAACAAATCGTCTCTGTCTTGGACTATCTCCATCAGCGACGCATTGTGCACAGGTTTGTTCAAGCTAGTCCAAAAGTATCTTAAAGATCATTTGTTTAACCATAGACCAATTGCGAAACTTAGTAACCGCGCTTAGTAACCTATTCTACTAACTAAGATAACAGTTAATTGAATTAAGCTAAAAAAGCATCTAGACAACGGCAGAAACCAAAGAAAACGACGAAAAACTCAGTGAAATGCTGCGAAACTTTGAGACAGAGCGAACAGCACATTGTTGTTTTGCACAATAAACCTTGTTTTCATGTTTGGCAAAGGCGCGGTTACTAAGTTTCGCAATTGGTCTATAAATAGAGTCAACGAAGTTTTCAAAATGTGCAGTTTTCGGATTTTTTTAATTTTCTGTGTCACACCTTTAATTGACACGTCCATGGAAATGGCTGATACCGCTGATATTGCTTCACGGGCTCACAAGCATAGAAGTTATTTTCAGCTTTTACAACTCGCTTTTCACCGGTATTCTCACACAGAATAGCTGTGCCTGATTCATTCTAATCTACACGTAAAACAAAAAAGGCTGTCGCATTTAGGTAAATTGAGCTTTATTGCTAACCAAACGTTCAATGAT
Source organism: Phenganax marumi (assembly GCA_025400095.1). Taxonomy (NCBI): domain Eukaryota; kingdom Metazoa; phylum Cnidaria; class Anthozoa; order Malacalcyonacea; family Clavulariidae; genus Phenganax; species Phenganax marumi. The sequence goes on along the minus strand of JAODVM010053889.1, from coordinate 13,311 downwards.
TTTCGATTTTAAAATTTTCGGGAAGTATCAACCGTGATGAAGAAATATTTTTCAAAAGCGAACTTTTCGAAGAGCTCATGAATAGCATAAACTGGCCTATCAAACAAATATTTTTCACTGGTTTCAAAACGTTCTACGTTATCAAATGCTTAGCTCCAATGTATCACGCAAACCATTGTCCGAATTTTGGCTAGCCCCCATATTACACCCCGCTTCAATTATCGCTAATGCGTTTACAACTGTAGCTGCCAAATTTCTCTCGAGCAGCAATATGGATACATCACTTGGCGATGTAATGCTTGGTTAAACATCTCAAGGGAAAACCCATGTGAGCACGTGGCGTTGGGATTAGTATTTCCTGTGTATGTAATTTAGCCACGTGGCGTCGTTCTGATAAAGTACTTGTTCGTTTCGCAGTGCTCGAAAATGCCCCAAGCCTGCAAATGTACTATTGGATGACGTAAAAGGACACTACATTACGTATTGTCCGGAGGGTCCTGTTGTCTAATGATTTCTCGGTGACCTGGCGCTCTGAGACAAGTGTTCATAATTTGAGACGCTTGATAGTTGATTGAAATTGATTTGAATATGAGTCGCGAAGCAACCACACCGATAAAAGTACAAAATTTAAGTGTTTCACTTATTTTAATTGCTGTCTATTATTAAAACATTTGTTTGAGAATTATTGTTCAGAATTTGGAATTTATTTGAATATTTACCTTGGTTTCTAAACACCGTTTAATGAACTAAGTCAATTTTCAAAAATTTCATGTTTCAATGGAGCAAAACATTAACTAAGTATGGTCTGGTTAACCGACTTGGTTCGTGATTTTGCTTGCAAAGTAATGTTGATGCGTGCCTATGAATGCGAGCGCGCGACCGCGTGCACGTGCTTGGCCGTGCGTGAAGCGTGTCGAATAACACGTGCGTGTGTATTCGTGCCGCCCACTGGTGCCGCCTCGAATATCTCTGCCTGCCTTGAGATTTGTGGGTAATGTGTAACCAGATTTGAATTTGAGCTGAAAATGCAAAAGTCTTGAAAAAGTCTTTCAAAGGTAGCGACGACCTTGTCTGTGTAAGACTGTGTCTAGCAGAGTATTTTTCTCATTACAATGGTAAAAGAATTTTGATCAGTAAGCAATTCGTTTGTACAACGCTCAGACCCAATTTTGGTGCCAAGATCGGTCTCAATGTCACTCGTAAAACTGTTTGTCGTTAAGCTGAATGGAATTAAAAAATAGCGCTTATTGGCATGCATTCCTAGTCATTGCATGGGTTAACATTAGAAATCGGCAGATGGCTTGGTTACCTAGAGTTTTATGCTGGGATGCGTTACCACTTACTCAATTTAATGACAATAGATTAATATGAGCCGACATAGAGAGCACGCAGGCACGATTGATTTTGTGTTAAAATGCGATGCCACTGACCCAACTTAATCACAATCAAGTTAATTTGAGCCAAAGTAGACTGCACGCAGGCACAGTTAATCTTGTGTTAGGATGTTAGGATGCGATACCGCTGACCCTATTTAATGATAGCAGGTTAATTTGAGCCATGATAGACAGCAAGCAGGCTACAGTTAAGATCACGGTATACACGCAGGCACGTGTGCCTGCGTGTATGGCACCTGTGCCTGCACAAATCGACAAACAAGAGCGAATAACAATATAATCTACAATTTTACATGTAGATCGGAACGATTTAAAAGTAGTCCTTTGGTCTTTGCCATTGACAAGTATAACGAAAGTATTGACTAAATGATTGATATAGAAGTTTGCTCGTATGTATATAAGTAGTAAGTTCTTAGCCTTTTAGTGTTAGTGTTTTAGATTTTGCATCTACGTATTAAATGTATTATGTAAATAATGTATTGCCTTAAAGTTTTAATATATAAAAATATTGTATTTTACTATTTAGAAACATGTAAACACATCATAATTTAGCTGTTACTAGCTATTGAAATGTGAAATAAACCATTACCATCACCATTACCATTACCATACGAAGGTGGTTTTTATTGTAATTTGCAACGTTTTTGTTTTCGCGCGGAAACAAGTATCTCATCAAAACTATTTTGTCATAGGGACTTAAAAATGGAGAATATATTATTGCATGGAGTTGACAAGAAAATGGTCAAGGTTGTTGGTGAGCCGCATTATATATGTTTGCTCTATTTTTTGAATTTGAAGTTTTATTATTGTCTATACATATTTCTTTGTCGTCTTTGTTTGCAGATTTCGGTCTGAGCAATGTTTTCTCAAAAGGTGAATTTCTTAGCACGAAATGCGGGTCACCAGAATACGCGGCGCCAGAACTCTTTCGAAAAGATTGCAAGTATGGCACTGAGGTTGACATCTGGAGTCTGTGAGTACATCACTAGCGCAGCATAAAGCCTGTTTCCCACTGGGCGGAATATGCCGTGCAGAAAAGAGATCTAGCAACATGACTGGTTTGCTTCGCGGCGAAATGTATTGCTGGCCAGTCACTTTGGTAAATTTATTTTCCGCCCGGAAAATTTTGCCTAGTGGAAAACGGGCTTAATTGTTTACATAAACTACGTGCCATGCAATATGTCTCGAGAAAAAAGCGACCTAATTTATTCATGAATTTCAAATTAGTTGATTCATTGCAAAGTAGCTAGGTTGATCACTGACAGCCTTGCGTTTCTCATGGGCAGAAAAAATGTTATTTTTCGAGCAATCGTCTTACGTTTTACGAGATTATAAATGTTATTTAAGCCTCGTTCCATATAGTCGTAAACGTCGTAAAGATAGAGTCAATAACTTTCTACACATCCGAAATAAAGCATTTCAAAACAAATTATTAGCAAAGCAATTATTAGTGGACAACATGCATGTTTTCTATGAGATATACTGCCAAGAAGATAGAATATTTTGGCCGTTGAGAGATATCGTGACAGTATCTTTACGACGTTTACGATTATATGGAAACCAAGCTTTAAAGCCTCGTTTTCATATGTCGCCTAAGATCGGCGACGTTCATTGTCCTGGATCATTGTTGGGTAGAATCCTTTGTCTATAGGAAATAATTTGTTGCTTCAATTACCAAGAACGGCAGTCGCAAGAGCCTCGCCGACCATCGGCGATAATTGAGAACCAAGCTTTAAATGTAGTTTTGATAGACTATAAAACAAGTTCTTTTACATCTCTCACTCGATTTCAAGATATATCTAGTACAGTTCCATTGTATTATGTGTATAATTACGGAGAATACGTAACCGTGTAATCGCTGTTTTCGATATCGTTCTTTTTCTCGTCATATCTAGAGGCGTTATCTTGTATGCAATGCTGGTTGGCCATCTTCCGTTCAGGTACTAACTCTAAAAACCTTTTCTATTTATGAAAATCATCTGATGGAATCGACAGCAACGTTGTTCTATTTTGTGAGCTCTGGGTCGAAATTAGCACACAACAAACATCCCTATCCCTGCTTATCCTGTGGATAACTTTCTTGGGTGCAAAGCTAACTTGAAACGTAACACTAGCCAGTTCTAAATGCCTCACTTTAGTTTATACAATAATTAACTGCGACATGACTTAGTCACTGTTTTTCAGACATGACAATTACGGAAGATTGGTTAGTTTAATTTCAAAAGGGCTGACGAGTGCTCACCAACAGAGAATGGGACATTTAAAAGCAGGCAAGAGCTGCTCATGTTTTCCTTGCTCATCCAATGGACGTTTTTGAGTTTTCAAATCACCTTGCTGTCACTATTCATTTTTCAATTTTTGTAGAGTGTGTCGTCTTATTGTCTAATATACTTCAGCCAGATTCTGGGAGACGATACACTGTTCAAAATATTATTGCACATCCATGGACATGCGCAGGACGAAAGAAACTAGCGCTGTTTAAGGCTCCGGCCGTTGATCGAACAACGAAGTTGAGGGTAGGACTTCCGATTGCCGGCGTTTGCTTCAGTGGTTTGCTTGCCTACCTGCCTGCCTTTCCTCATCTGTCTACCTGCCTGTCTGTGTCAGCCTGTTTGGCTTCCTAGCAATCAGTTCCATCGTAAACTACATTAGGAAATTCATGCATTCTTTAAATTGTTTTCTGCATTTGTGCACATTTCAGTTAATCAAAAAAGTTGCAGATCTTATGGAAATTTCTAAGTCCGAAGTCAGTGTGGCCGTGGAGTCGCGACAATGCGACTCAGTATTCGCTGTATACAGCATTCTACTTCTGGAAGAATACTGCAAACGTAAGCAAGCTTTCATGTCGACGCTTGTCATTCGAGACTACGGCAACTCCGCTCGGGTTCGATGCGAAACGGCGCAAAAAAGACGACAATTATGCGACAGCGAGGGAAAACATTTGCGAAATATTTTACAGAAGAATAAACTTCGTCAAACAAAACGACATTTAGCGATGAAACAAAGAAGCGCAAGTTCTGAAAGGTCGGTATCTCTTTTTATTATAGGCTGATTTGCGTTTTATCAAAGGCCCAAGTTTTTCGAGTGGCTAAGTCTAGGTCAGGGATTGTACATAATTGGGATTTTCACTCATATAAAGAAAAAAATTGTTGTTTATTTTCTTATGTTAAAACTTCATGGAATTGAAGGGTACCAAGTACCCTTCAGTACCAAGAGTATGAACAAGCCTCGATCTTTGGGTAAGAACTTTGGCATGATCCTTAATTGTCTCATAGGAAAATGCTTGAGGAAGTGAATTGTGTTATTGGAAGAGAAATAGCCAGACCGACTGTTTTTAAGAAAATTAATTTAGAGAAGCTAGATTGTAGTACATCGTCTGCAGTAGCCGCAAGTGAGGACGTTACATGTGATGGTACATCTACAGCTATTTATGACAATGTTTTAGGTGTGTATGCTAGCTTCTCTTTGCTCTGCTAGCCATATTTCCATACACCCTCCTCCATTGGTTCACAGTTGATCCACTCAGATGGTTTGGAAACTTGATCAAAATTCAATGACATTCATCATCTATATGTTATTGTCCAGATTTATGCAGAAATATGGGCGCTATGGCGTCACGTGTCTATTGTGTTTTCCTCTCAGTAACCAATTGCAATGTTTTGCATTAATTGCCCATCTGTGATATGTGCACAACTGATGACTCACAACGCTGCTATTGGTCGAGTTTGCTCAAGAACAATGCACAAGTGATGCGATAATGCCCATATTTTGCATAAACGTAACCCAACATAGATGAGTATTGCCGAGTTTCTAAACCATCTAGGTCTATTGACGGTGAATTATCTTTGTCGTTACTTAGCCCGATATCCGTTTCAGTTTTAAAACATTGCACGGCATGATACAATACCCTGTGTACCCAATATTCTTTTCCGTTTTTGTAACAAACTAATGCGCAACAACTGATTGATAAGATAAAATCCTTAAATTGCACAGGCGACGTGAAAACCTTAGCCTCTAACAGCAGCACCGCTGAAATCCAAGTTGAGGTTGATGAAGATCCAGAGCAAAGAAACGAAGTGGAAAAAACCATAGAACAGAAGGGAAGCAGTAAATCAAATGCAGTGTCCACAGAAAGAGAAAACGTGAGTAAAATTGTTATTTTATGCTTTTATTTGCAGTTGTGTAAAAACATGAAGCGTCTGATAGGAGGAAATGGGCTTGTCAGTTTCTTGTATTCCGTTTGCAATCAGTCGTTAGCTTCAAAATTTTCTCCTTGTTTGTTTACGTTTGAAAGTTACAGATATAGTATCCGTGTTTTCACAAGTGCGGCCGGGGTCGTCGTTGATTTTGAATTGGGGTGAAACTTTCAAGGGATGCAATTTTGAATTATATAGTCTGTAAAACACAATTTTATGCTGTCTGGATGAGGGCTCAATAATAAACTCTTTTTCACCAGCGCTCAAAAAAGAATTAGACAATCTTATTGGTGACGCTTGCGTGTTCTCTGAGCATAAAACTTACAGTAAACATAAAGAATGCAGTTTTATTGAGCTATTTACAAGCATTATGCCGACTTATACACAAATACTAAGCTTGTTTGTTTCAACTGACTAAAGCACCAATTTCCTTTCAAAAAAATAGAGAAAAGTCTATGAAGGCTATAAGACTGCGTTTACGTTACAGCCTCAGCTTCCGGATTCGTCGCGAATCCGGAGGATAAATCCGAAGTAAATCGAGGATAAATCCGAAGTAAACAATCGCAGATTGAGTATACAAATTGGGAAACTCTGAATCCCAAAACGTTTCTGGGAACTTTCCATCTGAACACAAATGAATCGGAACATAAATCTGATGTAAACATCTTTTTCTACGAATCCGAATATATTTGCTCTCGCCAAAAAATGAAGGTGACATGGTGATATTGTCATTTTTGTCAATCTCTTGCAACCCTAGTGCAAACGCCTTAGTTCGACAAAGGACGAACTCGAATACTTTTATGAATCTAGTGTAAAAGAAGTCTAAGAAAGCTTTGCGACCAATTACAGAAATGCTCTTCAACTGCACAGTCACCACCTTTGGCATGACTGAAGAAAATTTCGGAACATCAGCCATAATCTACTCAGGACAGACAGAATTGCAATAAGTACTAAGACCGCTAATGGAAGAACAACCACGAGATTCTCGACCATGTTGAAGATGTGAAGCAGATCGGAACTACTTGACGAGGACGAAAGGTTTTCACCGTTGTATAAGATTTTCACCAAAGTAGATCCGCACAGGACGGTCAGGATGGAGAGTGAAATTGCTTCGATGGTATTGTCAAATGCACGGACGAACGGTTTGAAGTAGGCGTGAGAAGCGAGTATGGCAACGCATAAGCCTAATGCAATCATCATTTTAAGTCTTCTGTCGTAAATGAATGTCAAAGCGAGGATAAGTGCAAGTCTGCGGAATATTAGGTATCCTTCCCACGGCAGAACGGAGTCAGGGAAGCATAGGAAAGCTTTGTGATTTCTGAAAGGACCAAGCAGCACTCGAAGAATGGCTTTCCTCGAATGCTGTTCCTCGTTTTCAGCGCTTCCTTGATTATTTTCCGATGTTGGCTCTATCTCACTCAGTGTTGCCTCTTGTGAGGTCTCTTCAGAGTCGTTTGAACAAGAACATGATGCATAATGGCGATTTCCACGATTCCACGCATGGCAACAATTCATTTGTGATGTTGTATTTTGGCCTGATTTATGTTGACCATCGGTATCGCCGCTTGTTCCTGGCGCATCGCTTTCTTCATTTGATCGGTTGTGACTGTTTTCTCCTGGTGATTGCCCATCTTCATTCTCATGAGTTTCTGTACGGCAGCGGTCTTGCACACATGTTTGTTGACGAATGTTTTGTACAGTTTGAGGATGATTTGGGTTTTCATTTCTGGAACGATTTTCCGGACGACCGTTCTTTTTCGATGATGCATGGCCTCGGTGGTGCCCACGATAATCTTCCCGACCTTGACCATTCTCTTTACTCTGACCATCATATTCCCTTTGGGGATTATCTTCACCTTCATCTAATTTACTTGATTGATCAAATTGATCATTAACTTGATCGTGTCCAAGGCATTGAGTTTGAATATTTCCTTCAAAGGGTTCTTCACTTTGTCTTTGGCCGATGCATTTACCTTGGCATCTGCAACAGTCTTCGTGATTTCCATGCGCTAATTTGTAAGAATCCATCGAGGCGCCATTCCTACTTCTCTTATGCAAGCGACATTCTCGAAATAACAAGTACGACCAAAAGCAACAAAATGGCAGTGGAAATATACATGCGATGCAAAACTGAGCGACAGATATTCGACGGTTGGTTAAAAGATAAGCTCCAAGAACAGGAACAAGACAGAAGGGTAGCACTGACGACACGACGTAAGCAACAAGAAAATATTGAAATGGTTGGTAGCATTTAATGTTGCCATCAAGAAATAACACCAGGCTTTCATCTATTGATACACAGTGCAACAGAGAGAGGCAGAGTTGAGTTGAAGAAGCGTACATTAGCAGTGAGATATAAGTAAAGGCCGAAGCAATGCGTGCTTTGAAAGGCTTTGATCGTCGTTCTGATGTTTCGTTCATTGGTAACAGTGGTATGTACTTCATTTCTTCCCGCTTATCACCTCGTTTGTGTTTGAAGATTCTAAGGAGGCCAACGGTGACAAGGTAAAGTACTCCCAGTAAGCCTAACAAGCTATAACCAACAGAGTGCAGCGTGACTACTTTCTGAACAGGAGTAAGATTCTGGAAGGGGCAACTAAAGGACGATATATCTACTAAGACCATATTCACGACTCTTGCAATAGCGTCTTCCACTTTGCCAACAATTTGGTTTCCTTTTGGCGGCCCCACAGTGCTTCGAAGCAGCCGCGCCACTTGGTAATAATAGAATATCACTTTAAGCAGTCCGCTGCTGCCTTTTCGCTTTCTGCCCGAAGTTTTGCGACGCCATTTCGTATTAAAAATACCAAAGAAACTTTTTCTGACAATGGCAACTATCTCCTCATGATACAGAAAGAATGCCAAATACAGACATAGAATTACAGCCGCACCCACTATGAACGCGTATCCAGAACAATTCACGTTTGCTGCGCATGACGAACTAAACAGACTATCTGACATTCCACGTGGACAACGACCGCAAAGCGTTCCAGTTCTGTTTCCTTGACAACTATTATAATTAACGCAATCCTTAGAATCACAACAATATCCCGGGGGGCATTGTGCAAACTTTATTTCTTTGTTTATTTTGTACCCCCAAAAATTTGGCCGCGCTGTAATGACTCCACGTTCGCAGTTGCCGCCACGTGGACATTGGGTACAGTGGATGTTGTTCCTTGCATTGTTCGAAAATTCCCCTCTCTCTAGGGCGTACGTCTTCGCCGGGCACTGCTCGCAAGTTATGTAAACATACGTACAATAGAACACACCCTCTGTTCTTCTGATTTTGCATTCTTTTTGCCAGTTGACTACATACCCTTGCGGACATAGTATTTTAAAATCTCTATTCCAGGCAACTACTGCTCTTGCATCAATAACTGGAATACGAAGAAAAACAGGTTGCCCTGTATTCAAAGCAATGATGTTGAATGTATTTTTCCCCTTGAAGTAAACATTGGAAAGTCCATTTCCGTAAAACTGAGCAGCAGAAGAAACGGTTTGGCGATTTTCAAAGTAACAATTTCGAAATCTTACATGCGCATTTTCAGAAACCGTGACGACAGCAAAGAACGGGCTTTCTCCCGCTTTGTTGTCAAGGAAACGGCAAGACGTCACGCGGTAATCACCCTGTCGAAGAAACATTGCTGATGCGGCGTGCTTTGTGTTTGGACCGACATAGTTTCCATCGAATGTGTTGTTTTGAAGAATCACAGTGGGTTTTGGGAGCTTTGGTCTTGTAAATGTCTTAATCCTAATGGCACCAGAATTGTTCTTGAATATACTGTCAAGTACTTGAAGCGTAAAAGCAGTATGTTTGGAGAAAACTGTACCAAGATAAATGCTAGGCCGTTCATTAAGACAGTTTTCCACTCTGATTTTTCTCAAAGATATGAATGTCACCTCTCTTCTGTGCCAGTTATGATCGTTCAGCAGAAATGGGGAAAATGCGTAGTTTTTTTGTGATGTTATTCCCAAGTAATTAACAAATGCCGTATCCCATATTGTCACGTTGAGAAACACTGCGTACGCGGAAATGGATAGTAAATTTGCGTTGATGAATTCAAACTCACCATCAAACACGCTGTTCCGGACAAAAACTTCCACTTTTTGCTCATTTCGAGTGAGGTTGTGGTAAACAGTTCGCAGTAGGACTGCATTTTGTTTAAACTTGCTGGATGTGAGGTGTGCCGTTAGCTTAAAACATCGCAGCCAAATGGCCCACGCTGATTTTTTTTCGAATGTTGTGTTGTGTACTTTAATTGAACACTGTGTAGAAGCTCTACCGTGTATGCCGAAAACGTTATCACCAAAGATTATGCTGTCGAATACAACTTCGAAGCTTCCCTGAATGCATTCAATTGCAGTAAAGGCGGAAAGTATAGCCAAGTTGGCAAACGTGATTTTTGGCGTTTTCGAATCGGAGTTGTTGATGACGAAAAGTTTGTGGCTTCTTTTACATTTGATTGTAGGTTTTCCGTTTATTCCATAGAACGAAATAGTTTTATTCAATTCTATCGATTGCGTTACATTTTCACATTCCGTATAAGGTCTTCCGTTTGCATGATCAATATAAATGTGGTCGCCATCTTGAGATTTCTTCACTGCATACCGCACAGTGCGACATGGCATGGTCCAGTTACCACAATAGACAGAGTCAGATCCGTTTTGATTCACCAACCAACGTCCAGTTGAAAATACATTTTGGTCTCCTGAAGAGTAATACACATAAAAATGCTTGAGTTTTTGTTTGAAACGAGCAAATTTCTTTGGCAAACTAAAGCGTTCAGTGAATTTGGCACAATCCTTCCCCAGCGACGCAACAACGGCTGCTACACTGAACGAGAAAAGCATATTTATTCACGAACTTCGGGTCAACAAGACAAAGTTTATTAAGCGTGGAACTCAGTTTACCTAGCTAAAGAAGCAATGTAGCTACCAATAGGCCAAAGCAAGAAAAGTCTCCTTGAAAACTGTTTGCAAGAGAGAACAATTGGAGAAAACCAAAGATCAGAATAAGACCCTACTAGACGTTTAACCTTTTAGACTAAATTTTAAAAATTTTTGAATTAGGAAATTCTTTTACCACAGCCTGAAAGAGCATCCTGAATTTAGTAAAACTGCCAAGTATGGTTGCGAAATGTTGTTAAATGTAGAAAAATATAGCCGTGCAAAGTTAGCAATTTTTGGCATAATTTTCTATTACGCGCGGAAAATTAATACTCCGTTCGAGAAAAGGGTATTAATTTCTCGCACGTAATAGAAAAACATACAAAATTTGCCAACTCTGCACGGCTATATTTTCCTTATTTTACAACATTTCGCAAACAAACTTAGCAGTTTTACTAAATCCAGAATGCTCTTTCAGGCTGTTGTAAAAGATTTTCCTAGTTCAAGATTCTTTTAGAATTTAGTCTAAAAAATTTCATGGACAATCCGGCCTTCAATTGCTTTTGAGCTATCACTTCTGACGTAGTGATAATGGTCCACTGCCGAAGTTTCGAGAGGATATCTTGCTAACTATAGCACTGCATATTTCCAACTCACATATTTGTTGATCGGTTTTTATGTAATATGTAAAGCATCACCGATCGATCTTTAAGTAATATATACAAACGGGAGTGGAAGACAAGTGTTTGTAAACCTATTAAATATCGGATACTGATGCTTATCAAACGAATGGATAAAAAAACCAAATAATCAAAGAATTTCTTAATTTCGATTGTTTTGGCACAGGAAATTGAGAAGAAGGTTAATGTCGATTAGGACGAAATCTTTATCTAAGTTACAAACTTGAAAGTATATGGATTTCTTTTAAATTTTGTTCATAAATTGTTAATGAGTTTGCTAAATATTATTTAAACTTCGTTTGCAGTTTTCAATAACCAACAAACTGCCCAATCACAGCTCGCGATCTTGACAAGATAACTCCGTAATTCGCATGAGTGATTAGCGAATGTAGTAGGTCTATCATATAGGCTATTACTAGACAGCTTAAGATACCCCGGTTTCGGTGAACGGGTACGAGTGTCGCCATGTTGTTTTGCACTTTTTGCTGATGTCAGCATTTCTACTCGTAATTTCTACACGTTTTCCCGCGGTAAACCAAGGTCTACTCGTAAAAGACAGACGGGTAAAAACAAAATACAGAACAGTGAGAAAAGTGTGAAGACACCAGCAGAAATGGAGAAGCGAGTGAGTCCCTACATTACTTTATCACTTTATCACTTTATTAAACGTCCATATAACTTAAAAACCAGAAAACATACACTTACAAACCAGTTTCGAGCAGCCGCCATTTTGGTTGTTTTGGTCATCGGTTTTGTTACTCGGAATTGAAGTCGTTCTTAAGTGGTAAACGGCACCCGTTCTACGAGTAACGGGTACGAGTAATTCACGCGTACACGTACACCGGAAGCGGGGTATCTTAACCTCTCTAATGATGGAATTTCGCACGATTTACAGAAAAGAGACAAAATCGACAGGCATTGATCTGATCTTTTCTATACTTGTTCATTTCACCAACAAATCCTTTGTTAAAGCTTTAAATCTTCCTTGATAATCACCCAAATAAACGTTACTTTCGTCAACCAATTTACAATTTACAAAGCACAAACCAAACATGTTCAAACAAAATACTAATGAACAAAGCTGGAAAGCCTCGCTCCTCCCGGAAACCGCGCAAATATCATCATCGCATGAGTCTGGACCGAGTAAAAATGCTCTTGTGAATGCGCCATTTTGTTGACACAAAGTTTTTGTGGCTACCGCATAGCGGTAGCCAGCATAGTCAGCGAGTGCTTGATTGCTTGCTTGAGTGTTTTGGACCGCCTATACGTCACAGTCCGCGCAGCGATCGGGAGATATCGCTAAGTGCTCGCGTTTTATTTTATTCAGGGCGCCGGTCAGTGCGCTGTTTCCAGTCAAAACAGAAATAAATGCCCACTTTCTTTTCTGTAATTTAGCGTAGTTCAGTGTTACAAACATTTAATTGGTTGTTAAGTTCAGTATCGTTATGAATATTTTTGTAGCGGATACAGAACTATAAACAATGTTGAGAATAAATTCACGCCGCGGTCTTTACGTCTTACGAGCCTCGAAGTCAAATTGGCTTGTTCCAACTCGCAAGAATTGTAATTTACTTCACCGAAACACTGCAGCGGGATTTAGTCTCAACATTGTTTACGTTTCTTTCAGTAATTCTGTTCTGCTACAAAAGTACTGAAAACGGCACAGAACTTCACGACCAATCAAATAATAGTGAAATACTACGGATCAATTACAGAAGCGAAAGTGTGCAGCTATTTCCGTTTTGACTGTAAAAGAAAATTTCATGTTCTTTCATAGGCGTTTCTAGTTTATAGCTACAATATTATATTATATGTATTTGTGATTACATTTATTTATAAATATACGTGGTGCACCTTCAAACTAATACTAATACTGCTGTTTTCGCCATGCAAAACTATAAGAATCTTAAAGTACACAATAATCTTCCTATTTTATTGTAATGTTTTGCTTAGGGAATAAAATCAGTGCAGCTTAGCTCAGGTTACGGCAGAGTTAGGGCGTCTTGTTACATCATTAATCTTAAATAAATGCGGTAGCCACATGCACGCTTCGCGTGCCTATTTTTATTGAAGCCAAATAGGCAGAACGCATTCTATGTCTAAAATTTCTATGATTAAAATGCGTGTGCATGCGCAAGGTATTTTACGCCAACT
>JAODVM010053778.1:0-17910 GCA_025400095.1 Phenganax marumi | reverse complement strand
ACGGCATGAGAAACGTCAAAAGACTGGGTCAAGCACGGTGATTGGTGGAAAACGTCAACTTTTCTTCCGGTCGACGTACGTGTTGTCAAAAACGCCGCTTGCTTAAACTCGCTATTGAGAAGATAAAACTCGCGGAGTAAAAAGGACCACTCCCTTTTATGTACAAATCAGCCCACATCTCCTCATTACGATCATGCAATTATCTTGAGTACTTATGTCAGCCCACGTGCCAATGACCTAGATTTTTTCTGGGTATGTTTTTAAAAATTTCCAACATTCACGACTTGACTAGTCACTGGCGTATAATCAATTAGAAAAGATATTCGTCGAAAAACCTCTGCAGACCTATATATTAATTTCTGTTCTAAAATGTGCATTCTACGATTCACTTCACAAAGCCAGAAGATTCACTTGCCAATGTCCATTAGCGCTAGAACATCTGCGAGATAAACGATTAAAATCGTTTTTCGATAGTTTTTGGCTAAATATAGCTGTTGCAACAAATATCACAAAATGGATGTCTACATATATCTCTTTAGGACCCACTAAACAACTCATTAACTTTCCATACAAATAGTCTTTATAGTCAGCTGAATTGGTTCTTTTAAGAATGGTTGTGTCGAGGGACTGAACATGCAGTCATGTCTCGAAGCCTTTTCATAACTCTTAATTCTTTCTTTTTTTCAGAACGATTAGAGCGCTGACCACAAACATAGTTGAAGAGAAACAAATAAGTTTTTACAAGTGTCTTACTATCGATATATTGCCGTTTTTCACACCAAATGATTACGTCTATGATAACCCAACAAGAAAAAAAATAAAGTTCAACCATGCATCTTCTCAGGAAGGCAAGAGCAAAAACTCCAGCTTATACTTATAAAACTTTTCATGCAGGTTCTAGACTCGCTATATGCTACAACAATCATGATAATGTATAGTTTTGCGTTTGACCAAGAATTCAAGAACGACTGAAAGACTTTTGTTGTAAAAAACCAGCCACAAGCCGTATAGTCGCCAGTGGGTTGACAGATCTATAGCTCTACATTGCCATAACTAATCATGACAAAAGTGTCAAAAATCGTTTACAATTCTAAACGCATTCATATAGATGGGGGTTTTTTAAATACGTTGTATTAAATCTAGCAACATGCAAATTTCCTCTGTGTAGACAAATGATATAGTGTCACGCTTGAGGAAGCGAAATGTCTTTTATCCGATACATAAGTAGCGTTCAGACGCAATCTATTTTCGTGAATAGTCTTTCTTCCAATTGAACATTCTGGCATGCTGTTCTCATCTTAATTGCGCACGGTCATGCATGATGCTGGACAATACAATCGATATCAAGACACTTAAATCAAAATTTATTCTTTCCTCCTGACAACACTACATAATTTCTTCCCAAATTTCCCCAGACAAAGGACTGGAGTATTCCAAAGAGTCATCACTATATCAGTATATGTAATTGTACGATGTTTTCCGGTTCTTATTTGTCCAAACATGTAATTTGACGACAATCTTTTTGTTCCAGATGATGAATTCAAATAAATCATTTTGATTACTGATGTCGATGACTCAGTACCACCGAGTTATGTATATTTGGTAATATACAGCTCAGCAGTACTGAGCTATATATTACTTAGCGTGCCGAGTTGCTCACAATGATGATATTGTAATTGCCAATTGATTATTTCGACTTCAAATGCTATCTGTGTTATAAAGATTACAACCAATTGCGTGTTTGGAAAACAACTGCAAAGCGACATTTCGGCCATAAATCGTATAACTTTTTTCTTCAATAAAGTTTGTTTTATTTTTCTCATCGGTAACACACTATGTAAACATTCTTGAGTGCTTGTGTTGACTAACATGTGATTTAAAAGTGCGCATGAAAATATCTTTTACAAAAAGAGAGTTATAGTAGATCACTACCTTTTAATAATGAAGTGAGAAGTATTGGACTTAAATCAAAAAGCTATATAAATTATTGAATAAACATTAAACAACTTGAGCGATATTAAATTACTGCAGCGTTTTTCAAGTAAGTAATTTATATAAAATTCTTACCTTTTTAAGTAGCTCTTCTTTAATGCTCAACAAAGGTGCTATTTCAGCATACGATGAAACCATTTCTTTTTCCTGACCATTTATAAAGTGGCAAGCCTGTCATGCTGGGACGTAGGCAGTTAATGGGCGCATCGTTTTGTCATAGGGGGTCATTACTCCTTAATTTACACCTGTTGTAACATGTGGAAGGACAAAACGTTTATCAAAAAATCACTAACAAAATGAACGCCAGACAAAAATCTAAATGCACTCTAAAAGTTAAAACATGAGATAAAACTAATAGAATATAATATTACAAGCAAGACAGAAATAAGCAACAATTTTAGAAAATCTGAAGTGATCTTCCAATGCCATAAACGTATGAGCAGCTGATAATTTTCCTTGTGACATAGATATGAAAATAATAAGATTGTCTATCTACGCAAAAAGAGTTTTCTATTGCTCTAAACTCAGTCAACGTGGAAGATGTGATCTTCATTGTTCATGTGCATCACTTCTTTCTAACTTAAAGCCTTAAGGAGTGCATGTTGTGCGGTCTAGTAGGTGTTTGTATTGTTTTGGTTCAAACCTAAATTCCATTTTCTATGAAACTGAGAAGACGATTACAGCTGCTTCATCAAAATTAGCAATTCCTCCAAAAAGGCGTTTTTTCACTAAACATCAAAATCATTTTATTTTATGCATTTTAAGTAGTGATTATTGTTACCAAGTTACGTAAAAGCTAAAATGTTTGAAAATGTTTTGTATAGAGCGGCAAAATATAAAGTGCATATCTGCTTACACGTTCAACCAACAGCTGTGTACATGTGTTTTTGTATTTTAAAATGATGATACATTTTAACACCGCGAAAGTGGTCGTTTTGCTGGTTTGCATCTCTTTTGCTGACCATGAACGTCACTAATATTCACTTAATTGCTGTAACACGGATCAGTAATTTTTACATCAGTTTAATACATCAACGGCCCTAAATATTTTAGACAAACATATCTTATGACATCTATAGCCGGAGCAGCCAAGCAAGCAAGCAATACATCAGTTTAATAGTTTTGACCGAAAAAAACGTACGTTTTCTAATCACTTCCCCCCCACTAGGATGGTATGAATGTTTTGACTCAATTTTCCAAAGTTCAAGGTATACGCCTTCAAGGTTCAATGAAGTAACAGAAACATATTAATATTTAAAACATGTCACATTTAGCTACGTGTAGTAACATTTCGAAAGCTTTGTGAGTTGTTTCATATAAACACAGCGAACTCTAGCAATCTCAGAAAACACTGGAAGAGCTTAAAAATGCTGTGGTACAAAACTTCGGCAAGCAAAAGAGAGAGCTCTTTATCCCGAAAAGCAAGTAAAGAAACCAACAAACACACTTCAGTTTCCCGCAGTAGCAATATATGCCTCACAATCTGAAGTTATGACGCTATAATTTGTCTTCCTTCTCTAGTAGCCCATCACTCACAATGGTTGCGGTCTGTATTTGTAGCTACCAGTAGCTTAGCATGTATTTCAAATATTTCACCAACATCTGCGAACCTCTAAGATCGTTGGCGAGTGAAATCTTCTGCCGATCAGAAATAGTTTTCTTCCCCTGCAACAACCACGACTCTAAATTGGGAGAACGTCGCAGACGGTTGGCGATATCCTTCCGATTTTTTGTTCTTACTTACTGAAGAAGAAAATTATTTATATAATAAACATAATACTCTTTTCTCGCCAGTAAACACTGACAATGGACCTCGCCGACTACATGGGAACCAGGCCTCATTATAGCAAATGCAATGAACAAAAGTATAGAACTATTTAACTATATCCTTCACTCAAATTTCTTTACATTTGCATTTGGACTTCATGCTTTCTGGACACAAAGTGTTATACATAGCGAGCAAATATTTTAGCGTATTATTTCTTGTTCACAATACAAGCTTTGCTGCGTTCATCTGTGCAATACTGTATTGTAATAGCCTGCATAAGCTCTTTTTTGAATATTAATTATACAAATGAGTTTGTGTGTCTCAAATGTAAAATTATAGTATTTGCCTTGTACTGCTCGGCAGCTATTTCGTAAAAAAATCTTACATCAACACAGACAGACAGCTTTTTCGAAACTTTTCGCTGTTCACAAGCAAGAACCACAAGATAAGTGAGGAAGAAGTAGGCCTCAAAACCTATCTGACATCAATACTGATTAAGGTATAGAGCACTGGTAATCGTTAAACTTTGCCCTCGACTAGAGATCAACGAAACTGTAGGTTATTAAAGGAAGCACTGCTATATAGTGAAGGTTACTTGCTATATTAAATGGATCAAGAAATTTGCGAAGGCAGTGAAGCTTTACAAAATATATCTGTGAAAACGCAAGAAGACATCGATTTAGAGACTGCTCATAACCATCTTAGTAGAAACATATCGACTGCAGCACAAGACTTGAACTCCGAGGTTGATAAAGAGAAAGACAGTGAAAGTGAAGGCACTCTGCTCACCATATTAAGCAAAAATGAGGAGTTTCAAGAAAATGAAACAGCTTCCCTGGCTATAAGTGAGCGGTTCGTCAACTCTATTACTGCAGTCGAGGTTAATAGTAACCTAGCAACGAAAGTGACGTCAGAGAACAGAAAAACTGCAGTACAGCTGGGTGGACCTGTTGCGAAAGGAAAACAAAATGGTGCAGGACAAACCAGAGTATATACTCAATTTAAAGTCGAGCGTCAAGACGAATGTATCACAACAGTTCAGGAGGATTTTGAGAAAGTTGTTGACTTGACATCCTTAAAAGAAAAAAACTGCGATCAAGAGCAGGCAAAAGAGGATGAGACTCATCAGTTGTCTCAAGGAGATAAAGAAGCTAGGACAGGGAAAATGAAATACACGGTTTTTCCTACCAGCGCCGTTCCCCAATCAAACCTCAGTACCGTGCTAAAAGATTTCACTGACGCTCAACTTCTCCGTTATCTACAAGAGGAGTTCTTTGAAAGTGAGAAAATATTATCAAGGGAAACAACAACGTCGAAAGAAAATATTGCGCAAGAAGATATTCCTGATGAGTTGGAATTTGTAGAAATATCTCTAGAGGTAAAATTCACTATTCGTTCAATTGCAATGCACCAAAATTATGTGACCCCTCTACAACGTTTGTGACAAAAACTAAATCCGTTTGACTGATTTGCCAACACCAAATGACCATTTCCACTAGAATTATTCTACTTAATTTCTGAGTCTAAAAGTACTTCGTATCCACATTTGAACAGTATGACTAGTATTATTCCTTGAATATTGTATATTTTCTCATTAACTTATGAGCACAAAAACCAGCTCCATCTTATATTGTCACAACAGCTCAATGTACTTTCAGTACTGCAGTATAGTATATGATACTTGTAAAAATAGTTTCTTCAAGTAATCGAATAACTACGGTCTTAAACCTACTAACAGGAGGAGGAAGAAGAATCTAGCAACAATGTGAGCAAGTTTACAAGCAACGATACTACAACAACAAAACATGAAGGTAAATATTAAAGCATTAATATAACACCATATAGAGCTGTAAAATATATACGTTTTTATATTTACGAACAGTTTGATTTTTTTTAGAAACGGTAAGCATTTCGAGCAAAGATCATGGCAAATTTTGTTGTATCACCAGATGTTTCAAAAGATTTCGTTGTACTTCGTCTACTAAAAATTGATCTCGTTACGATCAAGCTGCATGCATATGTACAAATATTGTCAGAAGTCGCATCATCACATTTTAGTGAAAAGATGTCTATAATTTATTATAATCTACACAGAGACTCCCTAATGGAACATGACGTAGCATGATGATTTACATGCATGTATGTCTAGGAGCATTAAGAGCTGGTGTCTTGTAACGATGAACCCTCATTCATATGCCCGATTTTTTGTACAAAAGTAATTGTTTTAAAACGATTATTTAATATATTATAAAAAGCAAATCTTTCCTACTTCAATATAGTAATGACAATGTAGAAAATTATGCGCTGATAGTTTAACATATCTAGGGCTAGGGTGTTTCGTATTGTTATTCTAGTTTGAAAGAGTGTCCAGTTCACAAAATGTCTTACCGAATCGAGCTCACTAGCTTTCTATAAAGGCCCGTTCACAAGAGTGGTTTTTGCTGCGATTTTTTGCCATCGTCGCGTATGTCATCAAGTAGATTCAATGACGAGTGCATTGGTAAAATAGTCGGATCAAGTATATTCGCCAGTTACATTCGTCCAACACGCGGAGAAAAACAGTCGCAGCACACGTCGCTTGTGTGAACGGGTCTTAAGATTCCCAAGCCAGGTTACCAAGCCTTGTACTTGTTTTAGTGTTCAAATGCCCGTTCAGACGGACGAGTCTCGCTGAGATTTTTTTCATCTTCAAGGATGTGATAGAAAGGATAACCAGTGTATGGATCTAACTAACAATTTTGCCCAAGCACTCGTCAGTCAATCTGCTCAATCATACGTATACGCTAAGAGGAGAAAAATTCTCCAAAAATCGCGCGTGCAAATAAGCCTTAATATACTACATAAACTAAAACTTCAAACAAATCATTACTATATATTCTACACGTAAATATTCTAAAAAGATATATTGTCGATGAGTTTGTCCATATTCTAAGGGCTACATAAATTGCGTGCTGTCGTGAAAGCTATTTTGCCATTGTAAGTACAATAACCTCAAATGACTTCTCAATTCCAATGTTTCTCAATAATCTCTGAAATTTTGATCGCATCTTTCTCACAAAAGTGTCATTTCCCAGTTCTTCACCAGGAATGCAAGTTTGCAAGTCAAAAAATGGTATGACCTCTCCCTGCCTTGATACAAGAACTTTCCAAACTATGTTTACTCGTAAGTTTGGGTGCTTCTGGTTGCAAATTGTCATGGTAGTGTCATCTCGCAACTTATTGCAGGTGACAAGCTCGGGATAAAGTTCTTGAAAATGATGAAATGTTTTTAAACGATCTTTTTTCCATTTTGAATAACTCTGAAGAGTTACAAAGAATAGTTGAAGTTGTTTTTCTTCCTGGACATATTTCAAAAAATCTTTCATATCTAACTTAGCAGCTTTATCTTCAATATTGACCTCAAGATTAGTGACACGAGGCAAGTTACTGGAAACGTCTTTATCTAGAGTCAGAAAGATATGAAGGGCACTTATTCCATGTTATATTTTCAGAAGTGCAATATGTACAATATATTCACATGAGTACTGCTTGTATGTACAGTATAACTCTGTATGCAGAGACTATATAATTTATGCAATAATGATGCAACATAATTAGCATGAAATTATTTCAGATACTGCCCATTTTTCCATGCTTGCAGTGGATATTTTTTTTCATGAAGTTGGCATCTCTTCACAGCCTTGTATCTCTTCACTGATGAATAATGTATTTTCTATTTTTTCCATATTATTACCTACCTTTATGTCTCAGTCATCTTGACAACAAACAGTTCTGAGACGTGTCATTTTTTGCACAGCAAATGCAACTTACACAGTTTTATGCATGTGACAATATAGGCACTTTTGATTTACAATGTACTGCTTCTTTATCAAGCATTTTGCAAAATGAAATAATCCTTTTTAAGCAACACAACCAGTAATAGAAAAATGCTTTCTTTCAAACGGGTTTTTATTAAAGTACACCATAACATTCACAAAATGTGCATGTATGATGTATGATTGATTTTTCACAAAATAATCAACATGATGAGCAGTTGCTTGGTCAGACCTGCCCGCTGTCTACAAGTCTTTTCTCATGAAAACTCAAAAATCTGTACATTAGTTTGGTATAGCAGTCAAAGCAAAGTACTCTGCATCACAAACCACTTGTGCAAATCATAGCAAGTGGTATGTGGCATAGAGAAAAAAAAAACAGAGATCTTGAGCACACTATGTAGGTATACAGTCTAGCTCATAGCTATATTACTCTGCAAGCAAGGACATTTTGACCTGGACATATTGCAAAGAAACACTTTAAAATTAAGTGACGACTCAGGCTGAAACATTTGTAAATTGTGCATAGTTTCACTTTTAATCGCACAATACAAACTTTCCAGTCTGCCATGAACAGCTAGCCTTATCCAAACAACGAAGACGAACCTATCACAATGATATTGTACAAGGTTACCTGACAACATGTCATCAGTTTGCATTTCTTCCACTAAGAACGTAGTTTGAAATTCAATACCACGACACTGCCCATGAACATGGTGTTTTCTCACACAAACTCCACTCTTCTCTTCTTCAGTTGTCAAAGCAATATCATAAATACATAATCCAGTAAATCGCTCCAAACGTTTAACATCTACCTCTCCATCGTCATTCACTTTACCTTTTAAATCAAGTCCTTCCAGTAGGCCTCGTTTATCCTTTGAAATTTTATCGAATAATTTGCTAAGAATGTCGTCAAGATTTGCAGTCGAAAATGACTGTTTGTCCTCATTTAAACTTGATTCTAAATTGGTTATTTCAGCCTTTAGTCCACGTATTGCTGATCTATACCATGGCTTAGTATAGCAGATATTTGAACACAAGTCGTCGTTCCATCGATCGCAATGTAATTTGTGTTTGTTATCGTTTTGAATTTCTGAATAACTTGAAGAAACAACATGGCCTTCCATCGCAACCACTGATCGCAACAAATCAATGCAACAAATATGACTTTCTCCCGCCAAAAAATTAAAATATATCCCAATGATGTACAGTGATGTCCCTTTTGGAACTTTGCTATGGGTGGGGAGGATCAACAGTGGGATTCCGAGGTTATTTTTTCCGGTACCACAATTCGTTTTGAACTTTGGATTGGAAGTTGGGAACCAACTTGCCCTCATCTAGTCAGTAAATACTTCTTCGCAGAATATCTAATTTAATTGCATTTTTCAATTTTACTGCTCACAATAAACTGACCGCGCATTTGCTATCTCTAAAAGCTATGCTGAACACAGGGTTAGTTTTTAGAATTTTTTGTTAGCCTCACTTAGGCAGTACAATGGTGTAACTTGATGGTAGAGTTTACGAATGATAAATTTTATGAAACGCTTATTAACAGTAAAATCTCTAAATGTTAATGAGACAGTATATTGAATAAACCAGAGAATATATTTTGAGTCTGATTTGGTTGCTTATGCATCATTTTGGCTAAATTCCTTAGTTACATGACCATGGTACGAGGCAGTTTAGCTGTCATGCAGTCAAATGGTCATGTCCGTTGGAGCACCAATTTTGCTTGGTCCACCTTTTCACATATGATATCCAGTTTTACCCATCAATCAAAATAGGTTAAGGTTCCATGGATTAGGCTGAGTATCATGCATCAGTGACTGACTCATGGTATAAATTAATGCAGGATGGTTCATATGCTAATAATAAAAACAGTCTTAGTCACACTATTTTTTAACATATCTAGAAAGCTAGCTGGAAAAACAGTCTTCATCAGTGGTGCAAGTCGTGGTATTGGTAAAGCCATTGCTTTGAAAGCTGCTAAAGATGGAGCAAACATAGTGATTGCAGCTAAGACTGCTCAGGCACATCCTAAACTCCCTGGAACTATATACACTGCTGCCAAAGAAGGTGATTAGGTTCTGCATATCCCGTCACAGCTTACTGTGGAACTGTTTTTGTTGCACACAGACAATTTTCAGGAATTTCAGGCAGACCAATAGCCAAAATTTTTGGTTGACAGCATAAATATTCAGCACACTGTTTATACAGTTAGCAGTCTGAGAAAAGACTTTAGACACTTTGCTCAACATAAACTATATGTTAGCCTCTGATTGTGACCTTATGTGGTGCAAAACAACAATAAAACTAGATTGACTGCCTGTAGAAATTGCTCATATAAATATTTTGTGTTTTTTCTGTTTTATATCTTGCATACAGTGTAATTTTTCTGTAGAGCCCAATGAGCTCCTTTAATGTAGTTAGCTCATCTTAAATACTGTTATTATGTATATAGTTGAAGAAGCTGGAGGTCGTTGCTTGCCTTGCGTTGTTGATATACGAGATGAAAGTGCTGTCAAAAGTGCCGTTCAAAATGCAGTAGAGAAATTCGGAGGAATTGATGTGCTTGTGAATAATGCTAGTGCTATCAGTCTCACTGGAACTTTAGCTACACCAATGAAGACGTTAGTTATGTGCATAACAGTTTCCATCACTGTACGTCTAGACTAAACGCTGTGTTCAGCCTTACCATGATTTAACCTCATGTCAGTCATAAGGGAGTAAAGTTATACAATTTACAGGAAATATGTCGCATAAAGTCAACTGACAATACCCTGCCTTTGTTTCAGATACGATCTAATGAACAACGTAAATGCTAGAGGAACGTTTTTATGGTGATTATTATAGTGCTGAGGAAACTTTATCAGTCATACACATCCCTTATCCTTCATTCTGCAATATAATATTATCCATATATTGATTTTTTACAGTTCACAAGCATGTCTCCCGTACTTGCAGCAAGCAAAGAATGCGCATATTTTAAACATTAGTCCTCCTCTTAACATGAACCCGATGTGGTTCAAAGGACATGTCGGTGAGTAGCATGGAACGTGACTTGTTTTGTATTTAAGAGATGCATTTAAGATGCATGCATTTTACTACTCGTCGTATTATTATTCATAATAATGTAGCGTACACGATGGCAAAGTATGGGATGTCCATGTGTGTTCTGGGAATGGCAGAGGAATTCAAGGACGAAGGGATTGCAGTGAATGCACTGTGGCCTAAAACAGGCAAGTAAAATTTCTATTTATTTTGAAAGTACTCGGGGACAAAAAGATAATGAATGCTACTTGATCACTTTTACGCAAGTTGTGAATTGTGCTTCTCATTTGTTCGAAGATGTAAAATGGTGTAACTTTTTTGTATCTTTTATTGAATGTGCAGGTATCGAAACAGCTGCAATGGAGATGTTAGGTGGCGAGAGTATGCTAAAAAATTGTCGTAAAACGGACATAGTGAGCGACGCAGCTTACGTCATGCTGACAAGAGACAGTAAATCCAGGACTGGGGAATTCTTGATTGATGAAGATGTGTTACGAGAGGTTGGAGTAACAGATTTCGAACAATACTCCTGTGTTCCAGGTAATCTGCTACAACCATAGCTCACGTGTCTAGTATGTCCTGAAGAACTTGGAGTACTACGTACAAGGCGATGTACGCTTCATAGATGCCAGCAGAAGGCGTTGTTTTCATGTTCAGTGCATTTCTCGAATACAAACGAAGATAATTCTCTAAGCATTCAAGTTTGTTTCTCTAGGTTCAGATCTTCTTCCAGACTTCTTCTTAGACTCTGATGAGATCACTGCGGAGGATATTGACAGGTTCATGAAGAAGAAAGAAGCGAAGCAGGGAAGCAATGCAAGAAATGAAATGTCTTCGTTGTTTGAAAAAATTAAAAGTTTTTGCACTGAAGATATCGTTTCCAACACCCAAGCCATCTACCAGTTTGATATCGCTGAACAAGGAGCTTGGTACTTGGATCTTAAGAACGGCGAAGGTATTGTAGGCACCAGCTCGTTGCTTCGATATACAGCGATTGTATAATTTGTGTGTGAATATTAACTTCTAACTAGTGAACCGCTGTCGTAATTACGGGTTTTTCAGCGCTTTCCCATACTCGGTTGCGTGGATGGCGAGGGACTAAGAAAGCTCTTTGCATCGACTTTCGACCCGAGGTTACGAATAGCGGAAACTGGACTAATCAAAGCAAAAAAAAATAAAGTGGTCGAACTTCTGCTGTTAAATATTTAGTATGTTGTGATATTTGTTAAGCAGTATTACTTTAACTTTCGTTCAGGCGATGCTGGTGAAGGTGAACCCCAGACAGCTGCAGATGTGACGTTCTCTTTGGATAGGGAAAATTTCGTGGCGATGTTTACTGGGAATCTCAAACCTACAACGGCATTCATGCAAGGCAAACTTAAAATTAAAGGAGACATGATGAAAGCAATGAAACTTGAAAGTTTAATGAATAACATGAAATCAAAATTGTAGTTTTTCGAGCGATTTTATGTAAAATGATTTTGGAGAATGTAAACAAATATTTTTTTCGTTTCTGTGTGATTTGTGTGCTGCTATATAGATCAAGAAGTTTACATGTACGCTAGGGAGCATAGCGTTGGAAGAAAATGGCAGCCGCTGCTAAGTATGCCTTGCAATGGAATTTCCACGATTCACGATGGTTTTCTGTGACTTGTCCAGCAATAGCACGGATTAATAAACTAGCATAAGCAAAACATGGTATTCTCCAAAAACACCTCTTTGCTCATTTGATTCGTGGACAAGATCGAAGTCTGTTCAGGCTATATACATTCCATTGAAGCAAAACTAACCTAGTATCATTACAAAATACGAAATAGATATGATTTTATCATTTAAAACAGTCAAATAGACAAAATAGATATCAAAGCAGAAATAGCTCAGGATATAGTATTACAAAATATAAAATCACTGATTTTTTTCACATCATACTATAGTATTTTGTCTATACAAGCGGAATAAGAATTAAATCTTCCACACCACGTCTTTTCTATATGGAGGGCAAAAATTAATGCTCTTAAGCAATATTAGTATTCGAAAATGGGCTTACTCCACGGTGTACCTCTATCAGTTGTGTTTTTCCTTACTTATTGCGCTCAAACTGGGGCCGTTCCGGTTAACAGGCAAAATGTAACAGCCAATGCTAACCTAACATTCAGCCACGCGAACGTTACTTTAGAATTCAGAGATAACAAAACAATTTCTGAAAGTGCGATCACTATGACAGGAATTGTGAATGTTACAGAAACACTGCATACGCAGTCCAGCAATGAATCTTTGATTCAACCAACAATTTATCCAACAGCTCTCTCTGGGCAGGAGAAATATAGCGTGATTTACAAAGATGTTTTGCAAACCTTGCTTCTGAATCATGGAATGACAATGCAAAATCTCACAGTTTTGCTGGAGAAGCTTGGAGTACACGACTGCTCAAGACAAACAAGGAAACATAAGGTAAAATCAACATCAACATTCTTAAAGTTACGACACTCTATTGTATAATCCTTCTGCGAAGCACAATTATCTTTAGACATGGTAGTAATATGATTGCTTGGGTGATTTCCATCTTCTTTAAACATAACACGAAAGACGAATGTGGAAGGATTCAACAAAAATGGAACTTTAAAGTACCTCAAATAACTGTCACACTGTAAATATCAGCTCAGTGAAATCTTAGCTACATAGACAAACACGAACCGGTATAGTTTACATTAATAGTGTGCAAGGTCTGCTGGCAGAATCTCTTGCACTGGAGATTTATCGATAGGAACATCGATACTTCCACGCTCAACTTCATTTCCAACATTTAGAACGAACATTAAAGAGAGGACAATCTTTAACGTTGCAAAACACGGTTTTGCATGCACGTGTTTCTGAATCTTTGGAAAAAGAAATTTGACTGGGAGAACATGATGGCGATATTTTCGTCGACCGAATACAGACAACCACTTGGATTTATAATGTCACTCATTTCACTGGGATTGTCTGCACTTTGCACGTGTGATTATATTCCATGATCTTCAGTTCCAAATGATCTCCAAGATCCAATCAACTAGTATGGTACTTCACCGGAACGTGGTTAACAATAAGTATTATATTTTATATGATTTAGTGCATCACAGCGAAGTCATTGTTTGAACATTACAACATCAAAGAAAGTAAAGTTCTCAATGAAGCAGAGTTTTCCAAAATATCTACCACGCTAGTGTACTTACTCCTACCTGCAGATCAGACCGACTCGTCCAGAACAATGTCAAAGAAATTTGATGTGTACGAACAGTTAAGAAAGATCTACTCAACAAATGAAATTTGTGAACAAGTTTTGGATCAAGTTTTAAATGATTTGAATGAGTCGATTGGAGGTGAACTTCAAACACAAAAGGTGAAATTTCGTATGAAATGAACAATTAATGAGATCTTTCAATTGAAATCTTATAGGATGGTACAATGATGAATGAAAATAGTTTCGTGCCCTACAGTTCGCGGCAACTGAGCTTGAGGCTTTCACGCATATCCATAGAGAAAATTCATTGTTAGAAAGTTCATTTTGAGTAAATTCATTTTTTACCAGAATTGATTAAAACCTCTGTGTCACCATCACAACGAAATAGAAATGTCCTACCATTATGACTGTTATTCTGTTTCAAAATATTTGCAGTGTTTCTCAGCTTACGAACTTTTAAAAGAGCTGAATATCTCAGCCGAAGCTGACATCAGTAAAGCTATGATTCCCAAAGTAAGCATGAGTATCATCTCCAAGCTTCTCCGAAAAAAATGTATTAAAGTCAAACGCGAAACTCCTCTGCCCTGTCCCTCGTATTTTGCCGACAACTTGTTCAAAAAATACGCGAAAAACGACGTGATTTCGAAACAGAACATATTGAAACTACTGGAAAACTTGAAGATTGGAAAACAAGGAAAGAATGAAACTGAAATGAGAGAAAAAACATCGGAAGATAAATTTGCTTGTAGAAAGAGATCTCAGATATTAAAGACGTCCATTTCACCAAAGTACAAGCAAGAAAGTAGGCCAGCAGAAGCTCATGTTTACGAGAAGGTGTGTACAGAAAACTTTGTCTGGATTGTAATTCAATCTGCAGAATTTTTCCACCATCTTCCTCCCACGAGGTTTTCAAATTCCTACAAAAAACAACACGCCATAGACTGTAAGAAAGGCTTTCTCCTCCAACCTCAGGAATATTTTCAACAACTCCAAACGTATCGCTTGCCTTCACTCACCCCTTTTCCACTAAAAATTCTTTTAAATGAATTCTTCAAGAAAAATCAAAGAACGCCACTCGTAGTACACCCAGTCTCCTAAAGTTCATGTCAACTTTCCTATTCTTTAACTCAAGTAATTTATGAAGATTTGCTTTCTTTTCAGTGCTATTCTGCAGATGAACTTTTCTCAATCTATCATGTCGACAAGAATATAGGATTCGACAAGGAAACATTTAAGAGGTTGTCGATAGCCTTACTTGATCAAATAGAAGGCAAAGTCTGTGGGACAAAAAAGACTGAAGACATTTCTGACGACAAAGTAGACGAAATGAATGAGAAAATAAACAAGTCAGGTAAATATATCTCTTGATAGAAGACATTCTCAGTGTTGTCTAAGGTTTAGGAAAGCAAGTATCTCGTGCATGAAGCAACGCGTACTCAAGCATTAAAAACAGATCTTTCTAGTGTGCAGCCATGACAGTACGTTAAGTAGAAGAGTATATGCCTGACAACATCTTTCAACATCACTTTTTTTACATTTAGTGTGGGGCTTTGGTCTGGCCGCAGTTTCTACAGTCAGTCTAATTTCATTATTCATGATCATACCATTGTTGAGAACAACATTTTACAAGAAATCTCTCGTGTTTCTTATTGCTCTGGCTATTGGCACCTTGGTTGGCGACTCCATATTTCATCTTTTGCCTCGGGTACGTTTGTCATGCGTAATTATGGTAGATACGTTTGAGACAAAAGAAACTTCAATCATTTTGGCAAACTTATTTCCTTCGCACTTGTACTTTCGCAAGAAACTTTATTTCACTCTCACTCGCAAGACTGCTTCCGTGCTCTGAGAGGAAAACGATGTCAATCTTCTTATCACAAGAATATTAAATAAAACAAATACATGGTCAATACTCCAATTTTATTTCAGGCAACAGGTTTTCAAGGAAAAACTAAAGGATATTATTGGAGATTTTTCTCCGTGCTTGGTGGGATTTACGGATTCTTTCTTTTTGAAACGACTGTACATCTTCTACTTCGGCAGACACATACTGTTCAGGTAAATGACGTGAAACATTAGTCTTTCAGTTATAACAAACAGTTTCCCGGTCAGAATGGTTTTTCTCGTTTCCAAATGACAAAAAAAGTTTTAAAAATTTGAAAATTTCACGGTATGATCATATGCGTAGATGCATCGGCAGCCCCAAATTAAGCCGTTAGAATACAGGATTGCATGGTAATTGGATAGGACTACTGCTGTAAAATAGCTTGAAAAATTAATTGATATTGTTTTTGACACAAATGAAAGGCGCTAGTTCCTGGTCCACTCGTACGGTCGTACTTGATAAAGTGAACTCCACAATATTCCAATTTTCAAGAGAATCATGCATCTGTTGTACTGTATTTTGCAGATTACACCAAAGAACAAGAAATACATCGAGAAAAATATCGTACTTCCAAAATCAGAGGACAACAATCAAAACAAATTTGAGAGACCTGCTTTCATTATGGCAAACAAGGTGAACTTGACTTTGAGCGCACTTAAAACATGTTTACGTTCGCGTGCATACCAATTCAGTTTCACTAAAATTTTTTAGCCTTTTGAACGCTTATAACTGTCAAGTTTCTTTGGCAAATTCAATATTCTTGCAAAAATAATGCTTTTCCTCAGTAATATAAAAATATTGATGTTTTTATTACCAACCAAATATCACATCTAGATGACGTACGTTGTATGACAATGCAGTCAATGGATAAAAAACCAACGTATGTAATGATTCTCCGCAGAAAAAAGTGCATTTTCTACGCACTATTCTAGGTCACCGAGAAAGAAACAGCACCGCCAAAATGTAACGGAGATCATTTTGAGGTGGAAGAAAACATGAATGACGAGAAACACATCGCCCCAATGGCGTGGACAGTGATCATAGGAGATACTTTGCATAATATTGCAGATGGAATTGCTATAGGTGTGGCATTCACTGACAGCATTGTTGGTGGAGTCAGTACGTCCATCGCTGTGTTGTGCCATGAAGTTCCACATGAGTTAGGTAAGTACGTATAGAACGAGATTTGAATAGGATTACGGACTCACAAGAGTCTTCAAACAAAGTCGCCCAAGCCAGAAGGTAAAGCTTCACCTCATTTTGTCACGGCACGGAGACCATTAAGATATCTGCAACTTCGAGCGGTTTGTAGGATAGAGACGAGATGCATGTACTGCCAACATCAATAGTGCATTCGATTCATCCAACTTCTCTTTCTCATCCTGCCCAGGTGATTTTGTTGTGTTGCTATGTGCCGGAATGAGCGTGCGACAAGCTGTAATCGCGAATTTCGTCTCGTCTTGTTTCTGTTTCATGGGTCTTGTGTTTGGCAAGATGGTTGGCGAGATTGAAGACGTCAATTTGTGGATTCTTGGCGTGACGGGAGGTTTTTTCCTCTACATTGCTCTTACAAACAAGGTGAGTGGCCCACCATTACACATCTTTGTTTAGCTGTGCTGGGAACATCTATTTTGAAAATTCTGCATGACCATGCAAAAGGTGGAGATATCAGAGGAAAGGAAATGTTTAAACATTGAGACGGTCCAACACATGTACAAATTGTGAAGTCTGCATAAAGTGGAGATGAATATTCCTCCGGGATAACTTCTCTACGTTTCTTACTTTTTCCTGCACCTCGGCATAATTTCAACTGATGAAAGTTTCATAATTTCTTTTGCAGTTGCCTGAACTGATGCATGTTACAGAGCAAAGTGATCAGTCCAAATGCACGTTGTTCTTCATGCAAAACGTTGGCGTCATCCTTGGTTTTGTTGGCATGTTCTTTTTGGCATATTACAAAAAGGACATTAATATATAGCCGTCCAAAATTAATGTGTACATTTTCTTCGCGATAAAGAACATGAAATTCGATCGTTATAGACTGGCTATCTTTAAAACAGGGAACGGGGAATTGGGGAATCTTTAAAATGGGGAATCTTTAAAATGGGGAATCTTTAAAATAGGGAATCTTTAAAATGGTGAACGTTTTAAAACGGTTATCGGGAAATCTCGATATACTTAG
>JAODVM010053667.1:0-17920 GCA_025400095.1 Phenganax marumi | reverse complement strand
GTCGTATAGATATAGACATATTCAGCTCTGAAATAGCCATTTCCGACGTTCTAGAGGGTCTAAATTTTGAAAATTTTTCCGCTTGGCGCCAACCATGGTGGCGCGTTGTGGCCTTAGTATAGCGTGACCGGTCAATCTAAGCTAGCTATGCCACTGTGGGCCATAACATAAGATCACTTATCTGTATACACCCAAGCATTTAAAAGCTGCCACTGTCGGATAAATAAAAATTATTTTCGCCACATTTCTTCACTATTGCTTTAAATTATGAATAATAGAGATCTTAATTAACACAATATTCTAATCATAGCCCCCATCTGTATATAGATATTGGTTTCACACAAAAGATATTGCGTTAATGCTTGGGTTTAGCAAACGAAAGGTGGAAAATCGTTTTGCTGAGTTGAATCTGACCAGAATTGACAGATATAGCAACATCGATGACGGGTCTCTTGATGCCCACATTGGATGCATTGTAGCATCTTTTCTAAGATCAGGTACTGGTTGTTGCCATATATGTCTTTGGTTTGTTGATTGCAATTATTTCAAATTAATCAGCATTTCCCAAAATATGAAAGAGAGGCAAGATGTATGTTTGAAATAAGCTATTGTTCATGGGGCTACAGGGTGTGAGTAAAATATTGATTGAAAGAGTATTTTGTAGTACTTTAACTTTGTTAGGATTGAAGACTATACATGGAGAACTACTGTCCCAAGGCATAGGGGTTCAAAGAAAAAGAATTAGGGACTCTGTTACATGGGTGGACTCTGTTGGTCATAGACTAAGAGCAATTAATGGCATATGAAGGAGAGTGTATAATGCTCACTCACCGTTAGCTCTCTGGCACATGGATGGAAATCATAAGTTAACAAGGAAATTTAAATAATTATATTAATAGTATGAATGAGCAGGTAATAAGTGTAGATTAACATGAAGATTCCTTCTATTGTTATTTCAGGTTCCGTGCATAGGCACTGCGGGCCCATTTACTATATGTATAAATAGGCTGTAAAATTAGAATTAAAACACTTCTTTTACGAATTGGAAATCGGTGGTAATGTATTTCGACAGTATTCTCTTCCATTGTTGGATCTCAGGCACTTTATGCATTTTCTGGTGTGACTTTCAGCCAATTCAGCAAACTCTTTAAACTAGTGTAATACTTTGTTCTTGTGTTTCATCATATACACGGTTGTATAACTTGAATAATCATTGATGAATATAACCAAGAATCAAGAACCTCCCACTGAATTAATGCTCATTGGGCCACACACATTGCTGTGGATGATTTCTAGTGGTTCACTGCTTTCATGCTGACTTTTCTTTGGAAAGGTTATGGTCTTGTTTTCCCATGGCACAGCCTTTACATCTTTGAACAAATTTATCCTTTGAAATAAGAATCAAACCATTTAACATGGAATTTTCATTCAACAGCTTCAGATTTTTGTAGCCCAGGTGGCAAAATGATAATACCTCAATGGTAAAAGTAGCATGTAAAGGGGCTGTTCTGGCCCTGTCACTTTTTGCTGACTCAGCATTTTGAGTTTGATGGATTTAGGCCATGCTCCTTTTTATGCAAATGAGCATCAACTAATACTAAAATATACTTTAGTGCCATTTTATCTCATGAATGATTAATGAGCTATAATGTCATCATTTTAAGTTTGTTGTTGAACGCCCCCGGCACTAATTGGAGGTGGAATCTCTAATGAGCTAGTATTGCTTATGAATAATTAATGGTTTCAGCAGGTGGCAATTTAATATATTTTAATATTTTAGTACTAGCTTATACTTTAGCACCATTTTGAATCATCATCTCATTTGCATAAGAAAATTCAACATATAGATATAGAGAAAAAAATAATGAACCCATATGAACAACATCACGATTTGATTTATAAATATGCTGATAAAAACAAAGTATTAATAAGAATAATAGAAATAGATTGAGACAATTACTCAACTATGTCGGATGATGAGAAAGCTTCAGCCATGAATAGATTGAATTATATTATAAAACAAGATCAACTCATCAGACTTAAATCAAACCCATATGAAGAACACCATCATGAACATTCTCAGAGTTGAGCAAGAAGATGCTATAGCAAAAAAAGTGAATTTGATGAATGATGAACAATTAGCAACTAAATTAGTAGAGCTAAGACCACTGCAATATAACAAGAAAAATTTATTTTATATGGTAAGGGATCAAAAACTTTAAACTATTTTAACAAAGAAAATGTAAAGAAAGAGTTAACAAACAAGTATGATTGTAAGAAAAGATGTATACCTCCAAACAGTCAAATGAAGCAACTCGTTAATAGAGGATTGGAATCATTAGTGAAAGAGCTTGAGATTGAGGATCCTTTAGTATTAAACTTACTAACAATGTTGTAAGGGTTAGACGGCATACAAAGAGACATTGTTCACAATAAGATAGTCAATGAAATTAATAAACTATGATTAAATGAACCGTTTGATGAGAAGTATGATAGTCTTATTTGAAGTTTATTTGTTAACTCTTATTGGTGTTATAATTGTAGTTCGACTGACATCATTTCTATTGGTTGTAAAGATGTTTCTGTTGTTTGTTTCAGCATTGTTAGCAATATGAAATTTGATTCTAGTTGTTCTGACTCCACTCAAGCGTCACTTCATTTTACAACCAGCGGTTTAGATATGATTGAAAAAAAATAAAAATTAGAAAAACTAGAAGACGAGGAAACAAATCTAGAAAATGCAAAACTGAAACTTATGAATCGCGAACAAAGACTTTATAAAAGATATAAGAGATTACAACGCAAGATGAAAAAATGATGGGATGTTGTCTTTCAATAAATGGGAAACTGTATTAAACCAAACATTAGCATTAATAATGAAAGAACCACACAAAAATCTGATGGACGAACATGGCTATGAAGAGTGTTGAAGTTTAAAGCGGGTATAGGTATGAGTGATAAGGAGTTTTCATCGAGCGCCACCCTTACCTACGAGTCCAACAAACAAAGGAGTTATTATTCACCTTTTATGTCAAAGCGAACAATGAGTTTTTAAATTCTTGATTTTAATAATAAATGGATCAACCCAAACCAAAAATCAGCTTACGTGAAGAACTATTAAAGCTTGCTTCTGCAAATGAAATCAAATATTCTGTGGCTTATATTTAAAAAGCTTCAGAAAAAGCTTTGGAGCAGATTTACTTTGACTACAAGCGCGAGCAAGAGGAGACCATGGATGAGATACTCACGGACACGGCCATCAGAAAATTTGCAGAACTTGTGCATCATTTAGAGCTTATCGAGGACCCCACACAAATGGGTAAGGAACTCTCAGACAACAAACAGATGTAAAGTTCATTTTGGGGTATATCACAACCTATTTTCTGCTCATTGGAATTTTCTCATGTAGACTTATTGTGGGTAAGCATGTTGTGAGCAAAGCGTCCATGAGCGAGTCAAAAAGTGATATAAATAAAGAATGTCGAACGAACAAGAGTGAAAACGAATCACAAAAACAAACCGAAACAAGCGAAGCGAGTTAGGGATACTATCAGAATTCTCAAAAAAGACAAAGGCACTCGACCCACCGTTACCGATGGAGACAAACTTGGATACTCCATTTAATACGATCATTGTAGGTATGACGTGTTGTGGTAAAACTTGCTATCTTCTAAGACTTTTGGAAACCCACTACATGAATCACTTTGATTATATTTTTTTAATATGTCCCACTTATGAGTTCAACAAAACTTATCAAACTTGGTCATATGATAAAGATGAGAATTTTATTGAGGTGAATTGCAAACAAGACGACGTTGAACCATTTCTAAGACAAATTGTAGAACTTGCAAAAGGAACAAACTCGTTGATTATTTTAGACAATTGTGCTGCAACCAAGTTTGTCAAAAGTAGAACTTCGGAGCTTGTTAAATTAGCATTTTCAGTGAGACATTGTGGACTTTCTACGATTGTGGTTACACAACAATTAACCTCGATTGCAAAACCATAGCGAGAAAACATTTCCAAATTAGTAAGTTTCTATAATCCATCTAGAAAAGATATGGAACTCATTTTCGATGAGTATCTTGGAACAATGACAAAAGAAGAAAAACATGACATTTTACAAAAATTGAAGAATATCAAGTGGTCAAAGTTGGTGATTTCATTGAGGTTTCCATACGAGCACTTTGTGGTGTAAATTAAAGGTGTAACTCTAATTGAATTACGCGTTTAATTCCCTACGCTTACTGAGGTTGCCTTCGGCTCACTTTAGTAATGCTGCACAACTTCAATGAGTTTGTTTTTGAAATTCACGAGTCGATCACTCACTTGGGTATTTTAGGAATAAGTTACCAAGAAGTAGACTCCATCATAGATAAGTCTGATGATGATTGGAAATTATTCATTGAGAAAAATAGTGATGGTTTAATAGATGTTGGGCACAAACTACTCGAACAAGCCATCGAAAATTGTTTATTCAGTTTTGGGGGCACAAACAAGAACAAGATGGTCTATTGTCAATAAAGGAGCAAATTGAACTCAAAACCCTAGACGTCTTCCACAAAATTGTTCAAGATATGATTATTCAAGATGATCCTACCATGACAATATCAAATATAATGGCGAGCTATTCAAGATACCAATTTTGTACTCAATGTGGTAATTAGTCCTGGAATTATTTTGATTTCCTTCTGAAATGTACATGCAGCTCTAGGACTGATACAAGCGCCTTGATTGCAAGACAAACAGAATTGGTTGCTGTTGGAAGAACCCGCAGCCTCAACACAAGGCTTCCACGTGGCCTGCTGAACACTATAGGTAGGCTCTACAGGTGCACGATTTACTGCCAAGGTGTTGAAATTGTACAAGTCCTTGCACATGTTACCCCAGTCAAGCAGATTAGTCACTTCAGCCTTTTGGCGAAAGGCACGATCACAATGAAACTAGGCCCGGCCCCCAAAACGTTTATACATACGAATAATCAAGGCCATGTATATGAGTAGATCGCATGCCTGATGCAGTCGAAACATGGCCAAAACTGATGCATAGCCATTAAAACACTCTACCCAAGATGGAATATCCCAAGTAGTTTTTTTCTCATGCACAGGTTTCAACACTGGTACTATAGATAAACCTATTATTGAAAAGCTGGTAGTGTCCAAGAGTGATTCGTCCAGATTCTCCTGGAGTAACTTGGGCAATTTAATATATTTGTTGGGCAAAATTTTAGACACCAGCTCTGGAGGTATTGGGGTGCAACCAGGGCCCAAACTAAAGGCCTTTTCTGCCCCAAGAAGGGGATTTAATGCAACTTCAGCGGCTTGGGAAGGGGTGGTTGTTACACCGCCAGTATTCAGCGAGAGTTGAGGCTGGGTGAACAAATCTGGGACACTACCGCCTGTCATCGCAACAAAATTAGGAGCGTTTAACATGCCTAATGTGGCCACCGGGTTACCTGGTTGTGAGCACGGTAGGGCTTCTTGTAGTTTGTTCCAATTGATCCGTCATGCGGCTAGTTGAACTGATCAATGAAACTTGGCCAGTGGTCATGGTGGACTGTAGTTCTGCCAAAAATTCATTAGCAATTGGAAGGCCTCGCGCCAGGCGATAGATTATTCAGTGGTGGGTGCTGGAACGTCACCTGAAACAGTCGACGGAGAAGCCATTGATTCAATAAGATTGAGTACACACCAACTGTACAAATAATTGCTGTTTAAGCAAGCTTATTACATGCATCAATGCTAAGCAATCAATGAATGTGTTGGCGCGCGCACTACATGCTTTAAAGCACACCTCGTGAGTGACAGATCCTGACACCTAACTTCTGCATCACGCACGGTTGTCGATCTATTGACTTTGGTTATAGTATAACCTCATTAAAATTCAAGAGGTTCTGAGATTACTTAACAGGTGGCCACAAGGCAGTCTTGAAATTACTTAAAATTTGCTTGAGTTTGCTTAGTATTTACCTATAAATGAATGACAGATATTTCAACAACAACTCAGAACAATCAACCAACACCTCAAAACAATACTCCAGTTATCACTACACAAGAAAAGGACAAAGAGCCAAAACGATTAGAAGCTGGTAAGAGGCTTGCTGCAATGTCTAAGGAAGCAAAGGAAGCAAAAAAGAAAAACCTTGAGGAACAAGCAAAGTTAAATTATGAATCTTGGGGTTACTGGCCAATTGTTGCAATCGTATCTGTACTTGGAATTGGGATGATTCGTTACATGCACCACCAAACGACAATAACAAAACTAGAATACAATAAAATGCAGAATACTCAAGAAGAACCTCCAAAGAAGAAACTAAGTCCAATTGAAGAAGAACTGCCAAATCCAACAAGGGACCGAATCAGGGACCGTAAGTTAGATACTTTTGACTAGAAAAATTACCAGAAATTTTAACCATATAATAAATGAGTGTGACCCCACACAAAAGAAAGAATATATGAATCAAGTTTATAGGTAAGTTCGTACTTGCAGACGCCATATTGCTAAGGGGGCAAAAAGTCTGGGACGAGCGCAATGTGTACATTAAAAAATTATAGTTTTCGTCGAATTTGAGCGCTTAAAATGTAAATGAAGACATGCTAAAATAGTATTTTTATGCCAAATTGTGTTCTTTTTCGCTCATAAATGTTGAAATTATGGGAAAGAGAAATCGCTGTTGTGTGGGAGGATGCAATAACGACCAAAGGTATCCGAAATTGGTTATAATGCGGTCCCACGTTGTCAAGATGACTTGGCATATGTGGCCAAAGGACAAGGGTTTGTCAGAACGTTGGAAGAAAAGCGTCTCTAAGGGTCGAAAAGATTTTGAACCTGGACCGTACATGACCGTTTGCTCTAATCATTTTGTCGATGGAAAGCGTACAAACGATAATCCTGTTCCGACACTTTTTATGACTGCTTCTGATGAATGCACTCGATCACCGATTAAGCGTCGTAAACTTGAACGCTCGTCAACCTGTCATGAGGTCTCTCTTGAATCTGAAGACAGAAGAACATCAGAAAGGGAGGAAAGTATGCCACCTCCTTCTTTTGCATTCGCGCATATTACACGAGAAACAGATGTTCGATTTTATACTGGCTTGCCCGGCACCAATGTGTTTAAGTTCCTGTTTGACTGGCTTTTACTAAAGGCAAAACACATCCAATATTGGCACGGAGGGAAGAGAGAAGATGAGAACCCTTCAGAGAGAATACCAACATACGTAGAACGACAGTACAACTCTCTACCAAATAAGCCTGGCAGAGCAAGATCTCTAAGTCTGGAACAAGAATTTCTGCTTGTGTTGATGCGTTTGCGGCTTGGATTACTGGGAAAAGATCTTGCTTTCAGGTTTCAGATCGCACCATCTGTTGTCTCAAGTATTTTTGCTACTTGGATAAGCTTGATGTCAAGGGAGTTGGGGGTATTAATCATTTGGCCTAGTCGACAACAAATTAGGCAGATGCTTCCAAATTCTTTCAAGAAGCAATATCCCAATGTCAGGTGTATTATCGATTGCTTTGAGGTTTTTACTCAAACTCCTAGTGCTTTGGATATTGCTGCAACTTTTTGGAGCGAGTATAAACATCATTACACTTTTAAAGTGTTAGTGGCAATAACACCAACAGGAGCAATTTCCTATGTTTCTCCAGCTTATGGTGGACGGGCTTCAGATGTATTCATCGTAAGAGATTCTGGGTTTTTAAAACTCATTGAACCCTACGATCAAATAATGGCTGACAGAGGGTTCAAAATCAAAGATGATCTTATGATGGTTATGGCATCACTATGTGTTCCACCTAGTTGTGCAGTATCATCTCAAATGTTACCTGAAGATGTCAAGAAAACATCCTCAATTGCAAATGTCCGGATTTACGTGGAACAGGCAATTGGACGAATAAAAAGATTTAACATTTTAAAGAATGAACTGCCGATATCATTACTTCCTCAAGCAGATAGTATCGTAAAGATTTGTTGTGCTCTCTGCAATTTTTTACCTCCGTTATGTGAATGAATTTAAATAACAACTAGATGCAGCAATACATTGTTGAAGCTAAAGAAGTGTTCAAGTTTGTACTAGGGAAATATGTTATATATATTGTGCATATTGGGGGAAACATGTCAAAGTTTATGACCCTCTATGGTAAACAATTTCTGCATAAGAGAAATGATGAGTCACTTATATTTTCGTGGTTACTGCACCAAGCGTGTACTGCAGTTTTGCACAAGGAGCAGATGTGTTGTCTACCTACAGGTATATTATCTGACAAACACACGCCACAGAGATGTTGCTCAGGATCTGACTGCTGATCAACTTGTACTTCATCAATAGTACTACTATCCTCTTCTAAATGTCGCGTTGGTGACTCCACTGGCACTGATGACATCCCTGATATGCACAGAGAGCACATCCAATCAACATCAGCAACATCATCATGAGTAACTTTTGCACAATGCATATGCCACCATACATCACAAATGTCACAACATATACTATCTTCTTCATCACTGTTAACTTCATTTTCTTCCAAGATTACTTTGTCACAATCTGGACAGAAAAATATGTTGCGATAACCCAACAAAACTGGAAGAATGTATGCTTTGTAAAACAACCCTGCATTATGCACAACTGGCAAAATATCATCTTCATTAAACTCGATCCTCTCGATAAATGGACTGTAGCCTTGGGTCCAAACCACAAAATAGGAATGTGGTACATTTGTTAACCACATCTGTGCCAGAACTTGTGTGTAGTACTTGTGGCTTCTTTTTAGTTTGGGTTTCCCATCATTATCTTCCAGAAATGGAACATCCTTGTACACTTCAGATTTGTTGACATCTTTATCTCTTACAGAGTAAGGGCACTTGATTTCCACTGAAGCAGGAGGACAGCATTTGCATTTGAACAGCCCATCAGGTGAACCTGCAAGGAATGGGCGATCTGCCTTAACAAAAAGCCCACACTTGCGAAACCCTTCAAGGCCACCCTCATGCTTTGGACCAATAGTTGCAAGGAAAGCTTGAGCGGCATCTTTTTCGTGCTCAACTCCCCACTGAATTGCTGGCGAATGGGCAATATTTTGTCCTTTATGGACAATACTTGCAACTAAAGAGGAATAATGATGTTTCTTTCCACCTCTCTTTTTCATGAGGCTGTTCATTTTTGTATGTACCTCATGCAGACGCGATGCTGTGATGCGGCCACATCGCTGTGCAAACCAGACATTATTTGCATGTTGATCCTGTGTCATCTTTTCAATCTTCTTGACTTGTGCTTGATTTAACTGAATTTTCTCCAGGAAATCTGGGCCAGTTACTTCCACAGGTTTGCCCTTCTCAGCAACAGAAGACATAAACTCATCAGCAAGTTCAGGCAATGGCAATGGCAAATTGTCATTCCTCTCCAAGGAAAGTGATGTTAAAACGCAAGCATCAGGTCAAACTTTTTTAATCCCATGTAATAGACTTGATACTCTCTCATCACTAAGAACTTGATCAAGCGTATGTCTGGGATCAAAGTCCTGCAGACGCTTAGTGCTAATTGAATCACGCTCACTCCTCTTCTTTGTCTTCTTATCCTTTCGAAAAGTAATGTTGCTGACTTTGAAGGTTGAACTTCCTTTTTTGTGCCTCTATTCCAGCCCTGAGGTATGCTGGTACATGCAAGTGATATGAAGCTTTGATGATATGCATAATTTACTTTGTACAATACAGCTATAACATGATTGCAGGCCTCTGCAGAACCTGCAGTACAGCTGCACCACAAAGTAGCTATAGAGACATCAGATGCGGTTTTCTTGAAACAAATCCATACTTTGTGCAAATCGTCATTGATTCTTTGCAATGGTCTAACTTCTGACTTTAGGAAAGCAACATTTTTATCTGATGGGCAAGCACAATAAAATATTATACCAACAAAACCACTCACCTAATAAGAATAGGCTTTTTGATCTTTGTAAACCCCAATGTATTCACTATCAACAGCTTTTACATTAAGAATATAACTAAAAAGCTTTCCATCGTCCAACTTTAGGCTACTTTGTCACATCGTCAATCCATTGGTCATCAGAGATAAGCTTGGGGTCAGTAATCTTATGCTTTTCTAGATGGTTGATATACTCTTTTTTGAGCAATTCTGATACTTGTTCTTGAGTTCCCGGACTCTTTGCCCCCTTAGCAATATGGCGACCGTAGTTACGAACTTGCCTATTGCTGCCATAGGCAGCACTCCCAATTTTGACATGCCAAGGTTTTGCCAGAGTGCACTCGACCCAGTCCTTGGCACCGACTTATGTATTGTCAACATTTCGATCTTGTGCCTGTCCATATTTAAGATGTTGTAATTCCTGGGGGCACCGGGGGAAGTGGGAGATAAAATTTAATATTTCAGCTGCATATTAAATTGCGTCCACATGTGCAATTTGTGCGTGCAATCGGCGTGCTGTCAAGAATTTGCAAGCTTTTAGCATTTCCCAAAGAAACCACTTACAAGTGTATACTTTGCGACATATGCGTCCAAAGTAAGTAAGTATGACTTTATTTCTTTCTGCCAGTATCCACCAAGGCGATGAACTGTGTAGCGTTCGTTCTAGAGGCAAGCAATGTGCTTTTATGAGTTTATCGGCGCTTCTTGCCACCCGAAATATCCCAATGTCTGCATGGTCATTTACAACATTTAATGATGTCTTAATACAAGGAGACAAAATGTTCATAAAAGCTCTGAATAATGGCTTATTATCCGTAAACCCTGGTGTAGAATATTTGTCTATAGACAACTTACCAACAACTGTTACTGTCAATAATTCCTGTACAAATGCATCTAGTACGATCACAAATAGTAGTATAAATCTACCTGTGGAGGTAGCTCAAAATATAAATCTACCCGTGGTGGTAGCTCAAAATACAAATCTACCCGTGGAAGTAGTTCAAAGTGCAAATCTACCCGTGGAGGTAGCTCAGAATATAAATCTACCCGTGGAGGTAGGTCAAAATACAAATAGTGATAGACCCATGGTGGTGGAGCCCATTCAGGCACAGCATAACATTGATCTACCCATTGTGTTAGAAAAACAAATTGGTAAAAATGGAAAACAAATTTGGTTTGTAAATTATGGTAAAGAACTTCAAGGGCTTGTAATAACTGATCAGGACATTGAGTTTCCTTACTATGATATTCATACAGCACTTTTGAATATTTTCTTGAATGACAGTCATGCTATTTTGATATTAGAGGGCTATATGATGGCCATAGTAAAGCAAATCCGCAATTCTATGCACGCCCGAAATTCTACTGGCATGCCTGATCCCAATGGCACTGCTGTTGTCATGAAGTTTACTAATATTCTAGAGTTGTTGCAATATTTTTATTCTCTGTCTATAGAACTACATACCAACTCTTTTGAAATTGTACCTGTGCAATTAAATAAATATATCGCATGCAAAAGCAAAACTAAGGGTGAAAATGATAGAGAATATCAGAAAGAGAGGCATTCAGTTGAA
Source organism: Phenganax marumi (assembly GCA_025400095.1). NCBI lineage: Eukaryota > Metazoa > Cnidaria > Anthozoa > Malacalcyonacea > Clavulariidae > Phenganax > Phenganax marumi. The sequence goes on along the minus strand of JAODVM010053667.1, from coordinate 6,423 downwards.
ACAGGAAGTGATAAAAAGGCTAGGCTTAAAAAAGCTAGTGATTATAAAAAGAAAATCCAGTCAGAGGAAACTGACCGTCAAACACAAATCAGACTTCAAAAAGTAAAAGAGTCTATAAAAAGAAAACATTTGTTTGAAACTGAGATTGAAACGAAAATAAGACTTCAAAAACAGATTGAGTCTCTTAAAAGGAAACTGACAGTGACAGACAAAACAGACTACAAAAAGAAAATGTGGCCAAAAGAAGAAAGCGGTCAGAAGAATCTGACAGTGAGAGACAAAAAAGACTTGAGAAAGACAGACTGTCTAAAAAACAAAAAACGGGCACAAAGAGCATCACAGCCCCAATCTGAACTAAGCCAAACTGATTATGTAAATTTGTTTGATGCCACTCACAATGGTGGTATTGAAGAACAATATTGGGCAAAAGCTAACATTAATGGATTTAATAAGTCTATGCAATATACTGTCAGTCAGTGTACAGTTTGTAAGGAGGCATGGCCCTTGAGATCTAAACCATGATCATGTTATGTGTGTTCACAATGCTCGAGAGATAAAAAATCTCCTAAAAAATTTTCAGATGAAAATTCAATGATACCATCACATGTTACACTTGAGTTACAAAATTTAACTCATATTGAAGAAATGTTAATTGCTCGTGCTTTGCCAGTCATGAGAGTTTATATTAAACCTGGTGGTCAATGAGGTTATTCAGGGCATTGTGTTAACTTGCCACAAAACGTGACAGAACTTGCAACGTCTTTGCCAAGATACCCTAAAGACTTGGCTGTTATTATTGACAAAGTAAAAGGTAGAAACAACACATTCACAGATGTGGTAGTGCGAAAGCAAAATGTGCACAATGCCTTAGTGTGGCTTATAAGCAATAATGCACATTATTCTCAATTGACCGATTAATGAAGATGCATTAAATTCATTACCAGAAAATGGTGTACCACCAGATCTTATGACTGTTGAGACTGATGATGATATGGTCTCGGATAATAATTGTTCACCTGATGTACGCCCTCCTACTGATAACCCCTCAGAGGACACTGTATATAATGACTCTACAGAAAGTAGTAGTTTTTTACCTGGTGGTGAACAACAACAACAGGAAGTTGATGCTGTTAGAGATCAGCTTTCTCACAATGAGCCAATGCAGTGGCCACCACATGAAAATGAACCTTTAAATGAGTATCACATATCACATCTGGCCACAATGGCTTTCCCAACACTATTTCCTGATGGAAAAGGTGATCCTACTAGTCAAGGACTTCTAACAGATGTCCCTCTTCAAGAGATGCCCCTTTAATATGATTCAGAGAAAACGAATTTTACAGCAAAGTGGAATATTCCTTAAGCAGAACCCAGGTGAAGCACATCTCACCATTGATGAACTGCGGGAAATGGCTGCCAGTAACAGTGCTAATCTATTTTTGTCAAAGGTTTCCAGATATGTTGCCAATATTGCTGGCACTAATGCTTACTGGAATAAAGTAAGAGAAGAACTCAAGGCTATTATAACAAGTGTTGGAGTACCAACATTATTTTTCACTTTTTCCTCTGCAGATATGCATTGGCCTGAATTACATGCATTGGTTGGAGTAGACTCTGATAGTACAACTTGTCAAGTAAGACGGCAAAATGTTATTGCTAATTCTCATCTCATAGACTGGTTTTTCACACAAAGATTAGAAAGCTTTATAAAACACTGGCGTTATAATACACTTGCTGCAAAATGGCACTGGTTTAGATATGAATATCAAGGTAGGGGTAGTATTCATTGTCATGGTACTGCTAAAATAAATAACGACCCAGATTTGTGTCATCTTATTCAGATTGTTTTGAAAGGATTCGTAGCACAGAAATTTAAAGATGAAAATTGTTGTTCTGATACAACAGAAGTTGACTAGGTTATTGAAGCTGGAAAGCAAGCATCTAATATATTATGTCAGTATGTTGACTGGCTGTTATCAACTGTCAATCCAAATCCACCAGATGAAGATATGTGGATTAGACCTGAAACTCACCCATGTCAAAGAAGTCATAGTGACATACCTGAACATGAGGAACAATCGGATTATGTACATCTGTTAAATATGGTTCAAAGACACACTCGTTGTAGTACAAGCTATTGTCTTAGAAAAAAGTCAAATGAAACAGAACTGAAATGTAGGTTTAATTTTCCTTTTGATCATTCTCCTCAAACAAAATTAGAATTTGAAAAAAATCATACTTCAGGTGATAATGAACATTATAGAGCTAAAATTGTTACTAAAAGAAATGATTCAAGATTAAATAACCATCAGCGACTTCATCTCCAAGGATGGAGAGCTAACTGTGATGTTCAAGCTGTTATTGATCACATGCCTGCATTGAATATCTCACAAAATATGCAGCTAAAGGGAAACCAAGATCATCAGTATTAAAACAAGCATTCAATTCTATTATGAAAAATGTTGACAGTAATACTAACCCTTGCCGAGCTATTAAGAAAGTAGTTATGAAATCCCTAGGTGAAAGAGATTATGCAGCGCAAGAGACAATGCATCATCTGTTGTCTTTGAAACTTTATAGCTCATCATTTAAAGTGGTGCCAGTGAGTCTAAATGGATCGCGTAGAGTGTGTAATAAAGCAGAGGAAGGTGAATCATGCACCGATTACTCTCTTCTTGATGCGTATGCTAATCGAGAACAATATAAACGTTCACAAGATATAATGAATATGAACTTTGTGGAATTTGCAACAACATATAAAGTTGTCAACAATGAGCTGACAAAATTGCCAGAGAATGTTATTCCAAGAATATTCCCAACATATTCTCCTGATCCCAAAGGTCCAAATTTTGGTCTTTATTGTAAGTATCAATTTTTGAGGTATAAACCTTGGAGAACAACCTAAAACAATGCTTGGGGTGGTCAAGAGGAAATAGATGAGATCTTAATCAATTCATGGCAAGATTTCTTGGAAACACAATGTGGACAATCTGTTGTCCCAGACTGGTTTGACAAGCTACAATCTGTCATTTGGAGTCAAGAGCCAGAAGATAAACCTTCTGAAGAACAGGAGAGAACTGGAGAGGAGTGGATGATATTATCAGACCTTCACACCCCATTTCACAACTCTGACCAAACATCACAGTCAACACATGACTGGCATCTTGACAGAGCAAATTATTCAGAACAACAAATCCATAAAATGCCTACATGGATAAAAACAAACAAAGAGGATTATAGAGTTAATGAGCAATATGACATTGCTGATGTCACAGTTTTACTGAAGTGCAAAAACTTGGTTATGACATAGTCAAGTCTCATTTTGAGGACACATTATTTAATAAAGAGCCATTGTCTCTAATTACAAATGGTGTTGCAGGTACTGGTAAGAGTTACCTTATTAATGCTTTTAGAAACCTTTTATAAAGTAAATGTGCAGTCACTGCTACAACAGGTAAAGCAGCATATAACATAAGAGGTGTAATAGTGCATTCCCTCCTAAAATTACCTGTAGGATCAAGAGGTAATAAAGACCTAACAGGACAAAATCTGTGTAGATTACAAGACAGTCTCTACGACATTGACTACATCATTCTTGATGAATACTCCATGCTTAGCCAAGTTTCTTTTGGTTGGACTGACACGAGTTGCAAACAAGCTACTGGTTGTAATGACAAAGTATTTGGTAGAAAATCTGTGATGTTAACTGGTGGTCCAGGACAATTACCACCAGTAGCAGACAAGCCTCTTTACCATGCTAAACCATCAAATGCTGTTGGTGAACAGGGTCATCAAGCGTATCATATATTTGACAAAGTTGTTAAACTTACTGTAAATCAACGAGTACAGGGTATTACATTTGAACAAATACAATTTAGAGAGATATTGTTATGACTTCGCAAAGGTGAGTCAACAGTCGAAGACTGGAAATTACTTCTGACACGTCAACCATCCAAAGTCACTAATTTATGCGACTTTGAAGATGCTATAAGACTCTTTTATGGTAATGAACAAGTTGCTAATTACAACCATGAGCAGCTAACAAAACTTGAGCATCCAGTTGCTCATATTAATGCTTGTCATTCACCTGCATTGGCCAAACAGGTATCATCAGATGATATGTCTGGGTTAGAACCTGTTGTATTTCTAGCAAAAGGTGCTAGAGTCATGTTAACCATGAATTTGTGGGCAAGTGTTGGCCTTTGTAATGGGGCTACTGGGACAGTTGTTGATATCATCTATCAGAACAATCATCAACCACCTGACTTACCTACTGCAGTAACAGTAGAATTTGAGAACTATATAGGTCCTGTTTTTAATGACAATCAGCCATTGAGTATTCCAATGTGTCCAATTACTGTCACATTGCACACAGAAATAGGTTTCCATGAGAGGCAACAGTTACCTCTTAGGCTCGCTTGGGCTCTAACAATACGCATGAGCCAAGGCCTTACACTTTCAAAAGCATGGATAGATCTTGGCCAATTTCAAAGAACTGCTGGGGGATCCTATGTTGCTATCAGCAGGGTAAAAACACTTACATCTTGTGTCATTGAACCTATGACATACGAACGCTTAACCAGCTTGAAATCATGAGCTAATTTACAATATAGGCTTGAGGAAGAAATCAGACTAGGTTGTTTGGCCCAGACTACAAACAGTAGTGTAATGAGATAAAAAAACCATTGGGTTTCAATAAAAGATTGGATTGCTATCTTCGATCCCTATTACAAAATAATGTTTAGTACATTTCATTTCAAACTAATTTTACATAATCTGTTTCAAATTACTCTTGATCACTGTATGTATGAAAATAAGATCATTGGCAAGTGGAAATGGCAAGTTTTGTTTTATGATACTCTCAGTATTCTTCTCCCCATTTCTATTTACAGATAAACCCACGTACTACTATTTTTTTGTTATATAGTTGTGGAGTTCTTACTCAGTTTAATGTTAATCATTATGTTGCCTGGTGTTATGAGCTGGATTACCCAGAAGTATATATTTCAACAAAATGGTTTTTACCCTGTAATTTTAGATACAAACATATTAGTGCTTCACTGTGTTTTGGAGAAAAACCATGTTTCTGTACAACTGTGTTTCGAAAATTTACTGGACAGTACAGAACTACAGATGAACACTGATAGAACCAAATGCTACAGTAAATCAAAACTGTATGAAACACCTATGCATGGGAACTACTCAAGATGCCACTGACATTTGACAACTTTGAAGTAATTAATCTCTTCCACTGATTACAGTAGCATTTGATATTGGTACCAACAACTCCATTGACTATGGAATACTTAAAATAAATAGTAATATGTTGTTATACTAACAATATTTTCCAGCAAAATAAACTAATACATACAGTGTGATACACAATAGCAATTTAGTAGACATTTTAGTTTGGGCTAAACCCTAACTTTTGCCTATTGATCAGTGGCATTACATTGTCAAATTATGCGCTACACTGCAACTGCGATAGTTTTTGTTGCACAAATACACATGCATGGCCTTTTTTCGTTGGACTTCAAGAGCAGCGGACCAGTTCAGAGACTTGCAAACTTCAACTTCGTTTTGACTAGTTTGCTTGTAAAAGTTTTTAAAGGTCAGTGTACTTTTGTCCCATTTCAGCAAACTATTAGTTCAAATTCAAATCTACTTGTGGGTAGAAGAAAGGAGATAGAAAAGATTTCAATGTTTCTTGTTATTTGTTCGAGGTGGGGTAGACAATGAATGTTATAGTTTAGTATACCTGAGTCTTTTGGTTTATATGTGGTTTGAAATGATGTGTACGTTTCAATATTTATATTAATGGTAAACTGTAACTTCCAGTAATGTTTCATGTAAATTGTGACTGAAACGAACCTCACAACTTTTTATACTTTGACCAGTGCCTGGTCAAACGTCAACCTCGTGCCTCACCAAGTCACCATAAAAATATGACCACAAGTAAATTGACAAGCAATCAATCTACATTTTCATATACAAATGAAATATATCAAAATGTATTTTGCCTCTTGTATGTAACTGTTATATCTTTTTTTCATTTTAATGTCTTCACCAAAGTTGGAAAATAATGGCAGGTATTGAAGATGATAATTACTTATCTACTACAACCACCGCGTGTTAAATACAACGATATAGCTTTAGTTTCACAATGACGCAAGCAAATAGCTGTACTATAAATGTGTCAATTAGTATTTATAAGTTATTATTTCCTTGGGTCAGGTTGACTAAGGATGGCCTTAGGGTCAGCTGATGATTTGGAGTGGTTTGCTATATAATGAATTGGATAAAAACGCAATATGCAATCTTGAATGCAATTTGAGTAATAACTGACAGTAGATGGAAAATGGGGCTTCTGGCGCATTATTTTGCTGACGTCAGCATTTTTTTTTAGGGGATTCCCCTTTTGCC
>JAODVM010053556.1:0-17920 GCA_025400095.1 Phenganax marumi | reverse complement strand
ATTTTCGATGCGATTTTTCACGAGAAAAATCGCATCGAAAATCGCCCGTGTGAACGGGCCTTTAGTTCTATGATGAAAATAGCTACGCAAACGAGATTAAACAGTGAGACTCGTTTCCAACCGTACACTTTCGAATGCATCTTAACGCAGATTTGACTGTATTTGATTTTTTTCACCACAGTGATTGCGTGATGTATCCGTGCGTCATACCTTATCGTGGCGCAACTTTTGGAAGTCATGCATTGCGCAGTGTCATATACCTAAGTGAATATACCTCGCAACGATCATATGATTAACATGAGACAAGTTTTCTGACTCATTGTACCTGTAGCATACTCAGCCTTACAAAAAATGGTGAATAATTGTGAGATGAGTTGTACGAGTATTTTATTTTATATTTATTTATTATGCTTTGCCGATCTCACACTAACTTACAGTGCACAATAATATGGCAGGGTATACACGCAACAGCTTTCGCCAATTACAGCGCCCTTTACAAGCTACAACACAACTCACAAGATAAAACAAAACAAAGGCACATTTATAGAGAAAATAACAACACGAAATTGAACGAGACAAATTACGAGACATGTCAAAAGACAAAAATACAGACTTCTAAGTTCTGGGGTCTTCGGCGTCATATATATCTAAAGCCTGGTTTCCATACAGTCATAAACGTCGTAAAGATACAGTCACGAACTTTCCAAACATCCGAAATAAAGTATTTTAAAACAAATTATTAGAAAAGCAATTATTAGTGGACAACAACATCCTTGTACGCTATGAGATATGCTTCCAAGAAGATAGAATATTTTGGCCGTTGAGAGATATCGTGACTTTATCTTTACGACATTTACGACTATATGGAAAGCAGGCTTCATGCTGATTTATAATAGCTATAAAGGCCGTTCTTGAATCCGCCATGACTTGCGTTTCTTGGCTCTGAGCAGACGGTAAATGCTGTTATTAATGTTATTGTCCCATGAAACATTTAAAGCAGAAGGCAAGATTTAGAAACTCGTCCCCATAGTAGAGTGGGAGGAGATCCAGAACTTCAATTCGCTTACAGCTGACTTCGCACATAAACGACTGATCTGGAATGAAATTACTCCATCGTCGTTCACTGAATTCGTCGCCGGCAAACGTTTGATTAATTCTACAGATTTCAAAGCCCAGACTTGAGAAGCGTAGCGTAGGTTTGAGCGTACCAAAGTCAAATATAAGGAACAGCGAACCGAGATAGGATTAATGCCCGATGTAATTCTTCTTATGCAGCCTAACATTATTGCTGCTGAGCACATTCTACCTCCAGATGTTTGGACTATGAGCATGACCAAGTGGACGCAGTCTTCACCCCTAAATCACGTTCGTAGTCGATTCCTTCTAGGGCAGAGTTACATATAGGTTTATGGGCTTAAAAATTTTTCGGCAGGCGGTAGTCCAGATATAGGACAAAGTCATTCCTCTATATTTGTAAACATGCAGTTCTCTTGGACCGTCCGTTTTTGCGTAAATTTCTTTGTCAGGTATTAATTTGGCAACAAGGATTGTTAGTTCCCTTGAAAATATTAGAGTCGTGGGCAGAGCTAGGTTGGCTCGTCGGGAATTTATAGCGAGGTTCAAAGCTGATATGTTATAATCTCCAATAAAGTTTTGTTCCATCGCTATTTCTTGGGGGTGATGGTGGTGGTCCTGGTTTGGAAACTTTCATCAAAGATATACTATTGTACGCGGGGCTCACAATTGCACCACGTTTAGCGTAAACAGGGTTAGGGCAGAAGCATCTTGATTGATCGGTTCAGCGTAGGTGGGATGAGACCTTTATGCTTTTCGTATACTCTTTTTGTTCATCGATGGTGCATTAAGGCGCCATCCGCGGTTGTAGGCCTCTGGATTGTTCCGGTGACTTGGATCTGCCTCTTCGGAGTAGTAGAACTCAATGCGATATGTGTACGTTATGTTATGTAATAATCTGTGTGGTTGTAATCTGCCATATTGGAAGATATATAAAAAAAATACAAAGAAAATCTGGCACAGATCACGCGACTATCACAGTTAGTACTCTCACCTTCAAAACTTTCCATCAGGAAACCACCTTTCTTGTCAAATCTTACTCCATCCAGAGAAATAAATCCAAAAATCAGAAATTTTAAACTGGATGAGGTTTTTGGATATAATCACTAGTTATTCCCAAAGAAAATTCAATTAAAATTACTGCGAACTTGTTAATAATGAGTTGCGTGAATTTGTCCACTAGAAATAACTATATCTTTTATTTTAGTTTTTGAATATGAAATGTAACGAGAACAAGAGTTTTCCAGATTGTTTGAAAGCTGCGATTTCTGCAAATATTTCTAAAGTGTTGGCTTGCTGTTTCAACGATGCACAGAAAATTTTTCGTACAAATATTTGAACGCTGCTATTTATCCACTGACGCTTGTGGTAATTTCGCAGGATTAGTCTCTCATATAATCTGTATAATATAAAACAGTGTTTCCTGGTAAATATGTAAGTATAATCAGAGTAATGTTAAGCTATAATAAAATCCAACTTCAAGGTCTTGTGTTTTCCTCGTGTCTGGTCACGTTTTCTCCGGCGGGAAGCCTCTCACAGCTAGGCGAGAAGGTAAAACGGATAGTTGCGTCTATACTGGAAGCCAGCCGTGGAATAAAATTACAAAAAGAATGGAACTTTGTGGCCTTGAAACTGCAATATCTCAAACACAGTTGTACGAAATGAGTGGTGTATTGATGCTCACAGCAATTATTGGCTTCATTGGTGCTGCACTGCAACTTAGATCACTGCGGCAATTTAAAAACACACAACGAAGACGACCTTCTGCAAATCCTGCTATCATATTTTATTTAGCGATCTCTGATATGATATTTTGTGTAGGTGAGTATATAGGATGTTATACTTCCAGGTCTTCGACTATTACATCACCATCAAGTTAAATTTGAAACTGATGTTCAAGATATGAACAAGTGCATATTTCAAAGAGCATGCACAATTACGAAGAATTACTTCTATATTATTAACACACAGCTATGAAAAATATCCACGATTACAATTCTATCATTCCCAATCCTAATCAGACACGACTTCAATGATTTCCAAGTAGAGCAAGTGACTTTCAAATTGTGGCTAATCCATCGTCTAACCTAAACCGGTTTCGTACAATCATCAAAATAAAAAATAGATAGAAATAGCGTACTGTGGATAGCCTACTGTGAACCTCCGATTATAAGCTCTGGGTATATACGACTAATTCAACTAATGTTGTCTTTGCAAAAATCTTTAAACTCTGTGCTCGAACTCTGAGCGTGCAAGAAATATGGGTCATTGCTTACTTAGACCCATAAATTTATAAAATTTTGTTTGGTAAATGGTAAGAATACCGAAGGCATATGAAAGACTTCTGATGATGAATGTGCTTGCTATGAAGACAATTTAAGGGCAAGAATATGAGTTAATAGACGCCGAGGCCTATATTCGGGGTGCCTATAATGGGAGGTTTACGGCAAGAAAATAGTCATTCTCAAAAATGCAAACACCGGTTTCGTATAACCTATAAACGACTTTCATGTACGCCACAAATCCCCATATCGGTAAAAATTTGAAAAGAAGCGATAATGAAAACAAACAAGTTCGAAAGCAATTTAATGTAAATTTATAGAAAAATGTGTTTGATCACAGACAGCGATTAAAACATACATAGATAGATAGATAGGTAGATAGTTTGTTAAGTAACATTGCAGCCGAAGGCTGAATTGCATTACTTGTACAATCTAAAAAAGACAAAGCTAGCTAAAATGGCCCAATACAAGCAAAATAAATAGTACGATGACAAAACAGTACCTACCTTTTATTCAACAGGACAAAATTTGAAAGAAAATTGCCGAGTTCTCGTGCGTAAACAAACAATTTACAATTATCACTGAGCTATATATTACCTGGAGAGAGGACCCGTCAGCAAAAGCGGCGGATTTTTTGTGGCGTAAGCAGAGGTCCTTTTCCTCATCAGTGTTGCCAACCTTGGGATTCCTTTTCCTCATCAGTGTTGCCAACCTTGGGATTTTATCCTAAGATCTTGGGATTTTTTGAGGCCGTTGGGATTTTCTTGGGATTTCAATTTTAAAAATAAGACCTTGGGATTTTTCTGGGGATTTTTTAGAATACAGAGAAGATAATTTTCAAAGCTTATTTGAATGTAAATGTCGTAATTCTTATTAATTTGCTTGCTGAGTGAGAGTCACGAGTCGAGTATTTTAATAGTCTTATGCATTAGTCAGGCGCCCAGATTGTTTTTGCGTTCCACATGTCTTTGTACAACACCAGGTATTTCCTAGACATGTAGTTTGGGCTCAACTATAGGACTGACTTGTGACTTGTATTGATTTTATCTTTAAATGGGTAATCACAATTATCACTCCGCACCAGGGCTCTCACAACCAAATTTAAGAATTCCTTAGATTGACCTAAAAACATCTCAAAATTTCCCCAGGTTTCTGTAAAATTCCTTAGACACAAATAACATAGTAACATGAAATATTCCCATAAAAAATTTACCTGAAAATTGATAAATACAGAAGTTTCAAAAATTAATAAGTTATACTAACTATGATATTGCTATCATTGCTTTAAGGCGGTTTTCCACTACGCGAATTTGTTCGAGAGAAAAATAAATCTAGCGACATGATTGGCTTGCTTTCGACGTTTTCGCGGGGAACTATTGTGCTGGTCAATCACGTTGCTGGATTTATTTTTCGCTCGAAAAATCCCGCCTAGTGGAAAACAGGCCTAATGTATAGAGAAATCATTCCTTTTGAACTTTGGCAGTTGCCACTACTATATTGCTACGATAGTGAAATGAAGGAAAGTTTTGGTGCATTACTCAAGTTGCAAATCAAATTATGAAATGTAATAAATATTATGTATTCATGTACATGACTTTAAAAAATTCCCCCAAAAAAGTAATTCCTCAGATTGCTCCCCAAAACTCCACCAATTTCCCCGTTTTGGGGAAATTTCCCCAAAAGTGAGCCCTGATTAATTGTCCCAAATCAAATCACATATATATAGGCTGCTTCATTTGAGAATGGGCAGTGTTGTATGTTGTGTTCCAGCCCCCAGCTACCCCGCCATTTTCTGAGAAACGCATGAATGCACATGCGCATAATAGCTGCGACACAGCGCACCCAAAAACTAACCTTTCACAATTTGATCGAGATTGTTCTGTATTGAACGTCTGTAAAGGAGCAAAAGTAGATTACATGAAAAAACCTGGGGTTCGTTTTGGCTGCAGATGAACAACAGAAATTAAAATTAGTGAAAAAAAGTAAGAAAATTTGGAAAAGAAATTTCTAACGGCTTGCCAAAAAATTTTAATTTTCAAAATGGCGTCGCGTCCGAGACAACCAGTAACTAAGGGTGGTCTTTGGTCTACTGCAAGGCAACCAGTGAGCAAAGAAACTCGGGAACTACTCAAAGGTAACTTTTAAACTATAGATTTACTTCTTCTTAGTTTCTATCAGCAGTATCACTCATCTTCTGGCCAAAATTTGGTTGTAGTCATGATGAAAGAATCAAAACTCACAAATTTTCAACAAAGACAATTATGTGACAAGCTAGACGGTTAGATAATATTTGTTAACTTGTATCTTATATAAATGTTAAAATCCTATTGTAACATTAAGATTTACTTTTTGCTGACTTCACTGTTTCCACATTCTGAAAGTTAAATTTCAAGGAAATTTGATATTTATACAAGACCCCCCTGTTTAACGCCATCTTTTTGTGATCCATAAACTAGGTGGTCACTCATTCCCAACAGAATTAAACCCAACCGGTAACACTAGGAGAGAGACTCGCAACACAGCAAAGCCTACTAGTAAGACTTCAACAAGACAGTTGTCAGGCACCGGGAAACGAACACAAGCTGCGATACAAGAGAGAGCTGGGAAGAATGATGAAGAACCTTACAGACCACCTCCAGGAAGTACGATTGAGCTTTTTTTATCACTGCTGATCAGCTCAATGCTCAGTTAACTCATCAAGACAAATGGCACCTAATGCTACAAATCTTTTATCTTGAACATATAGAGTGCATCACTGAGAAAGACAAGCGACATCTGCAAAACACAATGGCTTATGGTGAAGATGGTGCAGCCATGATTGAAGAAACTCCAAGAAAAAAACCACAGACCAGAGTGGAGACAAATGAAGCTGAAATTGATCGTTTTGATGAAGGTAATGACTGCACTGCAAGCCAGAAATCTTCAAGTAATCAGCTTCAACCTTATTTCACAACAGCTGATCAGTTCTTGCAGTATTTCGATATTTCTTCCAGTGCTGCAGTTGATTGAAGAACGAAAGCAATTCCTTGATGACATGGAGAAACTTGGTGAAGGGAAGAAATATCGTAACATCATTGCAGTTGAAATATCACAGGTATTGTTGACCAGATTATTAGATGAAACTAATGTTTCAAGCATCTAGATAACTGTCACAGTGACTTCTGTGCACAAGTGTTCAAACATTTCTGATTCAAGGATAACTGTTGTTCTTAGGGAATACGTGAACTCGAGCTTATTGATAGGAAACGAACACAAGAACTTCACCTTGCAATTGAAGAGGCCTAGACTCCATAAACAGAGACCTAGAACAATGACCAGTACTGTAGCCATGGCAACTGATCATACAATTATCTATGGACATATTTCTTAGTATTGTATGACCAAATGTCATGGCTGGTTGAACATCGAACATAAAGGATATGTGCTTCGTATCTTGGCTAATCTTTTCGACTGCACTGGAAATAGCCACGATCAAAACACAAGCCAAGAACAATGAGCAAACAAAGCATGATTGACAAGCCATAAATACTGTAGCCAAACATGCTGCCTGAAAAGTACTCTGTGAGACCATTCTTGTGCTGAAATTGAGAAAATTTAACACTTTTAAATTTAACACTTTTTTTACCAAATGTACATAGCACTAGTTGTTCAGAAATTTTAGACACAAATCTTGATGGTTAGTAGATTGTACATCTTTAGTCAGTTTAGTGTAAACGAAAGCCGGACTTTGGTAACTACAAACTTGACTTATTTAACAAATTGATCAATTAGGCAATGTACCTCAGACACTCGGATATACTTCGGGAGGACTTCGTGAACTACGAAAAAATTATCCTCGGAATGTCGTCGGAAACAGTCGACTACACTTGGAGCCCAGTCTTTTCCTAACAACACACCGTACACGCGGCCTCTGGGAATAATACGAACAATATCGATATTCTTCTCTGCTATCAGATCAGAGTAATAAGAAGCGACGTAAAAATCAATGAAGCCAAGTTTAACTCCGTTTTTACGAGAATCCACGGCGTCAATAACTGCAAGCTCGCTCTCTTCCACTTTTAAATGAGTATTATGTAAAATAGCGAATTTTTCCTCTTCTGTTTGAGCTACAACAGAGACCTGAAGATAGGAAAAAATAAGCTACTTATTTTTAAAACAGCCTGAAAATCACTACTACTCACTGTGCAAGTAAAACCAGTTCTGCTTTTGTTTTTGATATACTAGAGAGCTCATTTTGCTCTCGAAAATCAGCCACTGCAATAAAGCCCTCTATTGACTAACAGGCGCTGTGCAAACAATACAATTCCAACAATACTCATTTCTCACCGTAATACCATAAAAATTTTGAGTAGCTTCAAGACGCTTGGCAGTCAAAGAGGTGGTCACAACGCCCATGTACATCGCTAAGATCACCAGACCAGCACTTATCCACAGAATCGTGTATAAGCGACCAAGGATTGTCTTGGGTGTCACGTCACCGTACCTAAACCATCATGGACACATTTAGATTATTTCTAGGCCACTAATGAACAACGGCGGAAGACAGTTAACTAGCCGTCATTGTGCGAAAATAATGGTAGTTCTTTTCACTACACATGCTGTCGTGGTCTTGGGGGGGGGGGGGGGGAAGAATGCATAAACAAGGAAGAGTAAGTTTGATTTGCTTCTTCTTAGAAGAATATACTTGTGATTTAGGTCACCACTCACTGCCTGCCGTGAGAGCATGCTTACTGACAATAAATCAATACAGAGCATACCCCACTGTCGTCATGGTGACTGCAGCCCACCAGAATCCATTCAAGATACCTTTGGGACAAAATGGTTCAAACATCTGAGGATTCGAACGATATTCCTGGAAATAAACAAAACCAAATCTTAGTACTAGAGTAATCTCCTAGTGACCATGGATAAATGAATGGATGGATAAGATTTGATTTAAACTTGTACCAAGAACCAAATCACAAATCCGCTTAGCGAGGCACTCAAGACAACAAAGATGAGAATAGGCCATGCTAGCAGGATAGCGTTGAGCAGTTCAGTGCCAGTTAAAGCCTTTTTCATCAAGACTGCAACTCCTGGTGAATCGATCAACTTCACAAAACGCATTCCCAAAACATCATCTTTTTCTTTGCGAAGTTTCACGGGCATTACAAGATCTCTACCAGACAAAACGTTGTTGAAATCTTCTCTGGACAGACGCGAGACTTGTTTCATTTGTGTTTGTGCCAAAAGTGCTCGCTCTTCTTCCGAGAGGAATCCTTGACAATGTTTCACAACTGTTGGCAAGATTTCAGGTAGTATTCCGTGTAAATCACTGAAGTTGTTCGAAGTTTTATTCTCGGAAAAAATCAATGGTGTTTTTGTCCACCAAACCACCCTGGGAGTCGATCCTCCGTCAGAATAGCCTTCATGGATTACGTCTGTCAGAACAAGTACAGCCAGAATGACTTCCAAAACTCTCATTTTTTAAACTTAAATCGCAAATCTTCTCCAATTGAAATCAGGACTAATGGAGCATTCACTTTTACCTAAACAAAATAACCAACTTCATGATACCCCTTCTATGAGAAACAAGCGTCCACCTTGCTACTAAAGTTGGGCAGTCGTCGCTATACTGCAAATCTATCAATTGACATATTGACAAATCTTCCCGACACTCCGTATCATTAAAAACAGCTGCATTAATATTAATTTTAATTAAGCGTCTTGCAGGAAGCTTTTAAGTTGTCTTGTCCGTTTTGAACATGCACAAGACGACTTCGACAGAAAACATTGCGCGTATCTAAGCCAGCTAAAACTTTAAAAAAAACACTCCCTATCGATAAAAAGTGTTCTCAAAAAACTAGTTTTCATCGAGTAAGATGTTTTCATGCATGAAAGCACAGCTGACGATGTTCGCAAGGATGTAGGCGTTGTGTATACGCTCAAGAGATATCCACAAAGAGATAAGCACGAAAGTGGACAAAAAACTGTACTTGTGGCCATTTAATGGTTTGACATATCAAGGAAACGAAGCTCAAAATCGATTATCTAAAGAATTTTTCAAATAGAACTTCCTTTATGGGAAGTTACAAAGATAAATGTACTTTTTAACAACTCCCAATTCATTCCTGCTTATGCACGCATGTGAGAAAAATGCTTTCAGCAAATAAGGAGAATGAAGACTCTTTTTCAGGCACTCCAGTTTCCTCCAGTATATTAACATAGGATCAAAGCAAGATGAAACATCTTCAAGACGACCAGTTCAAAACTGGCAAAGCTATCCAAAATAAATAAAGATACTTCATGCAAATTTAAAAAAGGGTGATAACATATAAACTTACATTTTATTTAATGCATGTTGATCACTTGTTTCATCTAAAAATCAAAGGAAAAAAAACACATGAGTCACATTCTAAAAATGAACGTATGATGCACTTGACCGAACTTTGGTATCTCAGAAAACAAAATACTATAAATAATTTTAGGAAATATCAACTAAAAGAACCGCATTGACGCACTGTATAGGATAACTGGACCACCCGTACAAAATATCCTTCACCGTGTAGATATTCTACTTCACGAAATCTTACGTGTATTGTTTAAAGATGGTAATCAGAAGGAAATTAATCGCGACGTATTTTGATCACTCGCAAAAAAATCGTATATGTTTACATTCTAATTTGATATTACATGTCGTTGCTGTGGGATCAACAATGCATTTAAGATCACATATTGTCTTTTCCAATGCACCACACAGTAAGCATGAGTGAGATATGAGTGACTTCACGCAGTGACGAATTCATTAAGGATCCAACGTAGATCCAACATTGATCCCATTAAACGCGACCCTTTTAAGATCACACGAAGCTTGCCTCCGCACGATATCTCTGATTTACTGATATCCTTGCACGTTGAATAATTAAAAAGACAGTTATACGCAAGCAGGAGGTTGTTTGTATTTAAATTTACATTCGCTGCCTCGTAAATTACTTGTGAGCGGAAAAACGTGGAGTTTCACGCGTTTGGTGCCGCGTTGAGGAAGGAGTGTTTAATTAAGTCTATACACATATATGATCGAGAGACACGTCGATGCTGGCTTTGAATTGTAATGAACGTTATTGATTAAAATCTTCACCGCTGAATTTGAATAAAATATATTTTATATTGTATACAACTCGAAACATACTGTAGCTTGATAGTAATCCGGTAAAGATCCTCCTGTCGATGGACATCGAAAAGATATTTTGTGACAGAACACTACGACCAAAGATATACTTGTGATTTGGAAAGGGGACTTGCGAAAAATAGTGCGTGCATTCAACATAACACAGATTCAACATTCAGGTGTTCAAACACAAACAGCAAGTTTCAAGTGTTTTCGAAATTAAAGAAAGAAGAGTTTCCTTTTAAATCAACTCCTGGCTGGGGTTTTGAGAAAGAGAAAAGGTATTTGTCCTAAAGCTCGATATAACAGCATAGGTAGATGCCAAATCTGCAATACGACAAAAACGTTGAGAATATGATTTTTGAATTTGAAATAGAAGTTAAAGATCCATTAAAGTCACAGGCAATCATTAATTACTTTTCCAGTCAGCAAGCCGAGCTGAAATTTCATTTTGATAATGTAAAGAGTGAATGCGTTCGCTGCTCGCAGTTATAATTCAAAAGTAACGATTTTAGTCCACCTTCACATTGACTCATCGGAAACAGACGCAAGCGCTTAGATAAAACAGAGAAACGCGACGAAAAGCACAGAAATATATGCATAAACATGTTAATGCTATATGTTCATCTTTGATAAAAGATATACTGGGAAAGAATTTTATATACCTCTAAAACTTCAGAAAACGTTTTTGGACAAGGGAAAATTGCGCGAACTTTAAATATTGTTAATTCAAACTAGTTCCTACTCACGAAAATTATGTTCTGAATCAGAACGGAAAGAAAAAAGTTGTCCTCGTCTTGTGAGCTTTGGATCGAAACCAATTTACTTTAAGACAAAGACAATTTTCCTATCTCATCCTGCGCATAATTTCCTTGAGTGGTTATTAGGTTTTCGATCATACCAAAGAGATTAGATCCATGCCACAAAACTGAAATTCACCAAAGGCAATCGATCTTTGTCATTGATCTAAACTGCAAATGGTTTTTTATCTTAAAGTTACATCTTAATGACTATTTCACACTTCCATATCATCATTGATTTCAAGAAAAACTCCTTCTCAATTAAGATGAGTTTTTTCCCTCAAAATGATATCAAATTGTTTTGACTACTGTACATTGCTTATACAACAATTCATCACAACACGAGAGGACGCCGGCATGTCTATACTTCACATCACCACTACTCTGGTTCACAAAAACTTAAGGTAACTTGACAAGAAGTTACAGTCGATGATCCACTGGTTCTACACTCTATAAGCAGTCTAGTGTCTTCACAATACATCACTACTTAAGTTTAGCAGAACGAGTGTAAATTGGCAAGAAGTTGACAGGCATCAAAAGTTTTGATGCTTCATACAGTCTATGGCTAAGAACGAAATTTTTTTCAAATTTTTTGCAGATGAAAATGTGACCATCGTTACGATCATCATCAAACGTCAAATAATGGAATTGCGCAAATCCGAACGGGCAAAGTCAGCAATATTTCCCTTTTTAATAACACTATTATTACAATCATTTGTAAGTAGCAAGAGCCTGGACGAGATATGTAATCAAGGCGGTGAGCTTACCATCATGTACTGGAAACATGTGCCCTATATCATAGCATCAAATGGTAATGTTTCTGGGATATTTCCACGTTTCGTGAACATAATTGTGAAGAAGTGTTGCCATAGTAATGTCCAACTGAAGTATCTGGAATCCAAGGGACCCGCCGACTTCTACACTGCAGCTGCTGAAGTGAAATTAAACAGGTGATGTTAAAAAAGCTGATGTGTTAAATAACAGAATAGCTCTTTCAGTTTTGGACTATTTTCCTTAGAGATCCAGTAAGAATGATCAATCTTATTGATGCAGGGTTACTACAGGAGGAGACCTAAACTAAACTAAACTAAAGATATTGATAGTGGTTAGTTCTACACGGTACTTTTCAGAAACCCAGCAAAATTCATGTGTTATTTTCACCCTAGATCTACACCGAAGTTTGATATAGCTTTGCCACTTCACACAGCGAAGTTTGGAAAGACATCATTTGAGACGTTGCCATTCATTGCGATCGCTGAGTCTCTTGGGATAGCTGTATTGAAACACAGCAACGTGTCGAGTGCAAAGCTAATGACGTCATTGCTTCAAGCATGGCCGGTTTTAATTTTCATTATACTGACTGCTGCCATAGCCGGTGTGGTCATGTGGTTTGTGGTAGGTGTTGGTCAACACACGAATCTCGTTGCTTTTAAAAAAGTCTGCTTTTTTAGAATCTTCTGTGATCACAACATGCCGTTTGATCAGAGAGCATGTAAGCGTTTTTCAAAGTTCTTTCGAAACACTAGAAACTGCGCTTGTTTCGTTTCAGGAGAGGCAATCCAATTCAAAGCAATTTTCAGCGAATTTCTCACGAGGAGCTTTTGATGGTTTCTGGTGGGCGTTTGTGAGCATGACCTCCGTTGGGTAAAATAAATTGAGTTGATGAAATACTGAAAAAATTATTGTCAGGCCTGTAGTCAACATTATCACGGCTCGGCCAAAGTATGGGACCATGCATGCACTGAAGTCTACTTTTCATGTATCGCAATTCCCCAGCGATATTCTCCGTTCCATTGTCAGCGATCGGAAAATGATTTCCAATAGACCATAGATTCCAATGATCACCGTGAATTGGCCACTTCAAAAACTGCAACTGAACTGGAAGCGAGTTTTAAAAAGTGAAAAGAGTAAGAAATAAACCCCTTTCTAGTCGAAAAAGCAGCTTAAAATTAATAAGTGTACAAAGTTTGAACACATGATTTGGATCGATATATTATAAATGAAAAGCTTCTAGAATTTGTGACATTAGTATAATTTATTATTATTTGGGGGAACGCGCGTCCCCCAAACAATACCAATTTATACTAATTCTGGAAATTCTGTAAGCTTGCTATTCACAATATATCTATCCAAATGTGGTCAAACTTTGCTTTCCTACTAATTTTGAGCTGATGTTTCGACTAGAAAGGTTTATTTCTTACTCTTTTCATTTTTTAAAACTCGCTTCCAGTGCATTTGCAGTTTTTGAGGTGGTTAACTGATCAACAAAACTTCATGTGTCTAGAAGAAACTAAGATACCAAAGAAGCGAATGTTGTAACAGAAATTACAATAATTATACAACATAAGAAATTTCATTTATTGTCAAACACTCTAGCAAAGAAAACCAGAAAACAAGCCAAACATTTTCCGGTTTCTCAGGCTATGAAAGGAAAAGCTTCCAAAGACTTTGTAATCACTAAACATACCACCACGTTGTTATCAGCATCATACGAGCGAGCCGTCAGACCTTCTCCCCGCTCCATCAACTCAGTGCTTGTTTGTGACAAGGAAACATGAGCCATTTTCCCCAGCGGTGCAATGGCGGGCAACGTCTCTTCCTCCAGTTCATCATGAAAACTATTGTGATCTTTTTGCGCGTAATCTGCGCTTGTGTCCAATCCCATTGCAGCCAGTTTTTTTTCTGAGTCCGTCGTCACCTCCTGTTGGAGAACATATGTAAACTAAACACCACATTCAGATTTTCATATATATCAGAACTCTTTTCAACTCCATTGCCACTGATCTTCTTCACTGAATGTATTGACAATGGGTTCGAAAACATCCCAGACGAATTACAAAAAACAAAAACAAGGGATTAGTCTTTTATAGGCACATACCTTTCTTGAAGGTTCATCAGTGTCAACATTGACAAGCAATCCAATATCAGGGTCTTGCCTTCTGGGTGTGATTGTGATTTGACCCTCACTATTATCACCTAGAGCAACACGAAGTATGGACTAGCTTAGCTAAAACTTTGTGCAACACACTGCATGCTACACGAAGGGAGAAAAGATTAGTACTATTGGCATGCTAGTATTATACACATTTCTGATTATCACAATAAAAAGTGTATTGTATGCCAAAGAAGCTATAATTCAGTATAAGATGAAATGTAAAGCAATTGTATACAAACCAGTATGATAGCTAGTTCCACCAATGCCACTTGATATCACCCCTTTACTGCCTGCTGTACCAGGCCTTGAGCCTGGTCTCATGAAGTCATTTCCTCTCATCATCCCTACATAGCAAAGATACGACAATGATATCAAAGCAATAATAGACTTTTACTTGAAACAAAACGGTCTTTTAAGCCCATCAAATTGCCCCAAAAGCAAATTTATAGTTTGGCATTAGTCATTGTATTTAATTTAATTTAATTTAATTTATTGGCTTCGCCATACATTACAAACATAATCATACACAACTCACGAGACATAATTATACAAATTTGGCAGGTACACCGCAACAGCTAGATTGCCAATTACTGCGGGCCCAAATTTAGAAAGAATCTGTGTGTACCTGCTTGTAACCTCCTATTTTGCTGTCGTTTTTCCAGCAGCACTTTCTAGATAACATAAAAAGTCATCATATTATTCAAAGCTAACAATTTTGCCAACATTTCCATTGATCTCTATCATTAAATGCACAGAAATTTAATCACGACAGCCTAAGGGCTAACCTGGTGCGCGAGCTTTGTCTGACGAGTGCTGTTGCGACTGACGGCATGAATGTCATCATCAAAAACACTACAAAAAGATCATACAACAAAGTTTCATACAATATACAACATTGGTCAGATTATTGTGGAAACACACATCTAGTGCTCAGAACAGAGCAATGGCCATGTACATAGCCTCATAATCTACAGTATTACCACTGGTTTGCACACGGAGCCCACATTCACTTTTATGAAGGGCATTTGCATATTGAAAGCATAAAATTGACTAAACAAGATGCAAACTCCATCAACACTTCCAATCAAGTCTGTTGACCCTGTCTAACAACCGACAATTTCACAAAGACAGCACAAGATATTAATATGCAATGTTTCACTCAACAACTGGAGTTTGCCTAAAGATATAGCAAGCATCTTCAATTGCTGCTCATTATAGCATGAATGAATAAACCTGCTCTCTTCTAGGAACATCTGCAGTTAAGAATTCTATTTTAGGTTTTGTAAAAATATCATACAAGTTGTTTCATATGTTTTGAACTTTTATCTGATCCGGAAAAAAACAATGTAAAAATGTGGAAAATTATAATACTACGACTAGAAATTGAAACCCAAATTTTTCATTCAATATTGCGAAATAAAAAAATTTATTTATCTTCAGACGACGTTTCTTGAGTAAATAAAATCTCAATTGACTTGGACAAGATTGTGGGGTCTTTTCGATGACTTCTAGATACAGTAAGGTTTACCATTTTATAGTTTAATCAGATTGTGCTTAAAACAGTCCAATATCGAAAGTTTTTTATTCGACAAATGTGATTCCTCTTCAAAATTCAAAGTGCTCTCCAGTTGTCCGTGGCAACGAGACACAAAAGAAAAAGCTCATTCGCAGACGACTTATGTATCCATTCAAATGTACGATCACTTGCAGACCTTTGATATGCAGGTACAATGAACAAGACTGGAAGAGATTTACAAAGATTGACAAGAATTATAACCACAAGACCTGCCAGAAAAAACAACAAAGTGACGCCATTTCAATCCTATGTTTCGAATTACAAAACTTTCAACCTTGCGCTATAAACACAGTTGGGACCGACAACAACCGCTTAGGACAAACGATAATAATAATCAAAACAATAAAAGATGGGAAAAATAAATAAGGAGAGGGCAGCCATCACATACCTTCCTGGAGGTCCCGCAGTTTGCCAAGTGCTGGCAGGTGAACTGCAAGTAAAGATTACGCGTGGTTTTGCGTTAGTTTAGACGATTCATATCGCAG
Source organism: Phenganax marumi (assembly GCA_025400095.1). Classification (NCBI taxonomy): domain Eukaryota; kingdom Metazoa; phylum Cnidaria; class Anthozoa; order Malacalcyonacea; family Clavulariidae; genus Phenganax; species Phenganax marumi. Next base: position 1,621 of record JAODVM010053556.1, on the reverse strand, counting down.
AAAAACAACGTAAAATAAACACTTACGGGCAGCCCGGGTCATTCTTAAACGCTTACCTAGTTTCTTGAGGATCGCTGTACATTATCTCGTTTTAAAATGGACCGCACACTTCGTAATTCTCACCGCAAACATACAGTTGGCTCAGTTGCAGGACGAAAAGAATGGCAAAATTTTATAGAAACGAAAAACGGAAACAAATAAAAATACGCGCTTCCGATTGGCCCAAACCGCCGTGATGTGACGCTACTTACGCGGAGAATCTCGCTAGAACGTCGATACTTTTCGTGCCATCATCGGCAATGCAGAGTACCAAATTTTTAAAATTCATTTCTTACTTTTGATCCTTATTTATTCTTTTATATTTTATGTTTTACCGGTACACGAATGTTAATTCCAAAATGTGGAAGCACTGGTAATGTAACAAAATGCGTAAACAAAAAAGTACAAAATGTAGCAATATATAATTTCCCGGATAAATTTGGCGGGAGATTTATCCACTTGTTGATGTTTTGTTAGTAATTGTATCAGAATCTCTTCATCATTTAAACGATCGCTGCAAGAACAATGCCTTCAAATGTCGAAATCAAGGCGCAAATACAAGACTATGATCAGTTCCTCACCCTAGCCGAAACTGTTAGCCAACAACACGGTATAAATATTTAGAAAAATGTTTTTATACTATTTTGAGTAAGCACCCTGCTTTATTAATATTTTACTCCGTCGAATGCCAGACAATGCTCTTGTCCGGACTCCGGGTGAGGCTCTTTCCTGCACATTTTACCATTAGTTGGCCCTTGACCTGTAACTATATATTTTTAATTATCTAATAATGATAAGTTGATAACTAACACAATAATTATAGAGTTGTACTGCTCAACAGCTCTTACAGCTTTCAGTTACACCATGCCCAAATTTAAGCCTGCTCTTCTTATGTGTAACACAAATAGGTGAATTAATTATCCAAGAAGATGTGTTTTTCCATGCACCTAATGCAAGGCTGAAGGTGAATAATGTATTCTATCATAGCTCAAATTTACTTCTCGGGGCAGGACACTGCTCCTCAGTGAATTAATGGTATATAAAATAACAATTTTCCCAAATTATATAGTTACGAATTTTAAAAGACAAGCCATCTCAGTTAATTTCGTACTCAAGATTGGATCACAGTGGACCCAAGGTGTCCGAATTTCACAAGACAGAAATCCTTAAACCAGATGATTTGAAGAAGACGCTTGGAACAGCTCTTGGTATTAAAGGTGAGTTCAAAAATGAGGTCAGGGATTGTAGATAATCATTAAATCGTTATTCCAAATGGTTTTCTTATTTAAAAATCTTTATTCAAAAATGCAGTATCTTCATCACATGTTATCGCTACTCTGATTGAATGAAAGGATTGCATTTGGTTTGTTGATTATTCTGGGCAGTTCCTTATTGATAAAAGTTAATTAACACGCGGCATAAATAGAAGACAGGACATCAAAGACCAGGGCCATAGCTAAGGGGGGTGTGTGTGCTGCACCCCACCCCCCAATGTCGCCTCTGACGGCAAAAGTCAACTAGCTGTTGGCAAAATATAGCACGGCCCCATTAGTTGAGAATGAAATTCAGATTTCTGGACTGT
>JAODVM010053445.1:0-17927 GCA_025400095.1 Phenganax marumi | reverse complement strand
GGTCGCCGCACTCCACCCGGACCTTCGATAGCCGGTCGACTCAAGGCCGGCGGGCTCGAGGATCCGGCTACGCACGAACTCCTCGTAGCTCACTCCGGAGACCTCCTCCACGACAGCGCCCAACACCGCGTAACCAAGATTCGAGTAGCGATCCGAGGTCCCGGGCTCGAAGGCCAACGGCGTCTCGAAGACCGTCCGCAAGATCCCCTCCCGGGAGTTGTCCTCGAAGTAGGTGTCCGTGCCCGAGACCACGCCACTGGTATGAGTCAGGAGCTGCTTAAGGGTGATCGCGCGCTTGTCCTCCGGCGCTTCGGGAAAGAACCGCCCCAGCGGGTCGTCGATCGAGAGCCGCCCCTCCATCTCGAGGACGAGGATGGCAGCCGCCGTGAACGGCTTCGTGACCGACTGGATGCCGAAGACCGTAGAGGCGGTGTTGGCTCGGCCGGTGGCGTCGTCCGCCAGCCCGTAGCCCGCCTTCAGAAGGATCTCGCCTTCCCGGGCGACCAGCACCGCGCCCGCGAAGCCGAACGGCACTAGCCTGGAGAAATACTGGTCGATCGGATCGCGATCGGGCTGCGATTCCGCTCCCGGATCGGGACCTCCACCGCGCGAGCCGAGCTCGGCAGCACAGCCGCCGATCAGGAATGAAAGGAGGGAAAGACTGATCAGCCAGCGCTTCATGACCCTGAATACTACCGTGGTAGTAGTCAGTGATCAAGTCGCGCTTCAACGCTCGAGCAGCGAGCGTACGAACGGCAGCTGATCCGGCCGCGTCAGCTTCGGGTTGGGCGCCGTCGCCTCCACGATCCGAATCTCGACCCCATCGAGTCGCTCGACCAGCGACGCCTCGTCGGTCCCGACGAAGCCCGCGGCTTCGGCCGTGGCCATCGCACGCTCGAGCAGCTCGCGCCGAAACACCTGCGGCGTCTCGACTCGGTAGAGGCCTGTCCGATCGACCGTTCGGACGATGGCACCCTCGCGGACTTCCTTCAGTGTGTCTTCCACCGGTCGGCCGAGAACGGCTGCGGCGCCCTCCTCCGCCGCCGCGACCGTGGCGAAGAGATCATAGATCGCGACCGCGGGCCGAACGCCGTCGTGCACCAGGATCAGATCGTGCAGCGGGCCGGGGGTCGCTTCGAGACAGCGGCGTACCGATGCCTGGCGGGTGTCGCCGCCCGCAACGAGGCGGACACGCGAATCGTCGCCGAAGAGCGACGTCGCGTCGTCCTCGTTCTCGGCGGGTACGGCTACCACGACCTCTTCCGCCCCCGCCTCGAGCAGGCGCTCGACCGTCCAGCCGAGAACCGGCCGACCGCCTACGGCGATCCACTGCTTGCGCTCTTCGCCGAACCGCAGGCCGCTGCCCGCGGCGGGTACGAGGGCGGTGAACGGAACGGACATCGAGCTCCCATTGTAGGGGAGGGGTCAAGTCCTATCGGCTGCCCTCGTAGGGGAGGGCCTTGGGCCCTCCGGGCGGGGAGCATTGACAGGGCGGGGGCAAGCCCCGCCCCTACGACAACCGGGGCGACGGCGGCCGAGCCCCGCCGGTGCGACATCGCAGACCAGCCCGCCGCGACGACGGCCAAATCGGCGAGGGCGAGCCCCGCCGCTAAACGGTCATGATGTCTTTTTCTTTGTTCTCGAGCGACGAGTTGATCTGACCGATGTAGTGGTCGTGCAGTTTCTGCGTCTCGTCGTGGCCGCGGTGCTCGTCGTCCTCGGAGATCTCCTTGTCTCGCTGCATCTTCTTGAGCGCGTCGTTGCCGTCGCGACGCGCTCCGCGCACACTGTTGCGGGCGGCCTCGGCCATGTCGTGCGCGCGCTTGACGATCTCGCGGCGGGTCTCCTCGGTGAGCTGCGGCACGGGAACGCGCACGAGCTTGCCGTCGTTCGACGGGTTGAGTCCCAGGTTGGACGACTGGATGGCGCGCTCGATCTCGGCGATCGAGGACGGATCGAAGGGCTGGATGACGATCAGGGTCGCCTCGGGCACGGAGAGGTTCGCCACCTGGTTGAGCGGCGTCGCGGTGCCGTAGTAGTCGACGTTGATCCCGTCCAGGAGGCTCAGCGACGCGCGCCCGGTCCGCAGGTGCTTCATCTCTTCGTGAAAATGGTCGAGCGCCGCCTTCATCTTCAACTCGACTTCCATAAAGAGCTCTTGCATCTGCTGGATCCTCCTCCTGGATTGATGGCTAGGCGGGTACCGGACCCGGCCGCGTCCGCTGGCCGTCGCTGACCCACGAACCGACCGGCTCACCACAGATCACCCGCTCGATGTTGTTGTCCTCGAGCAGCTTGAAGACGATGATCGGAACGCCGTTGTCGCGGCAGAGCGAGATCGCCGCGGCGTCCATGACGCGCAGGTCGCGCTCGAGCACTTCGCGATAGGTCACGAGCGGCAGCAGGACAGCGCCCGGGTCCTGCTTCGGATCGGCCGAGTAGACGCCGTTGACACCCGTCGCCTTGAGCAGCACTTCGGCGTGGAGCTCGTTGGCGCGCAGGGCCGCGGCACTGTCGGTCGTGAAGTAGGGGTTGCCGGTTCCGGCTGCGAAGATGACCACCCGCCCCTTCTCGAGGTGGCGAATGGCCTTCCGCCGGATGAACGGCTCGGCCACGTCGCGAATCTCGATCGCGGTCTGGACTCGGGTCTGGACGCCCGCCTTCTCGAGCGCATCCTGCAGGGCGAGCGCGTTGATCACCGTCGCCAGCATTCCCATGTGGTCGCCGGTGACGCGCTCGATGCCGCGTTTGCTGGCGGTGACGCCGCGAATGATGTTGCCACCGCCGATGACGATGCCCATCTGAACGCCCAACTCGTGGACGCGCTTGAGCTCCTCGGCGGTGGCCAGCACCACCTCCTCGTCGATGCCAAACGGCTGCGAGCCCATCAGGGCCTCTCCAGACAGCTTGAGCAGGATTCGACGGAAGGCGACGCCTTCACTCATGTGTTCGCCTCCAGGCTGGTCAGTCCTGGTCGTCGCTCGGTGCGGCGGCAGGACCCTCGCCCAACTTGAAGCGGGCGAAGCGACTGACCTGAATGTTCTCGCCGAGTTTACCAATAGTGGCAGCGACGAGGTCACCCACCGTCTGGTCCGGATCCTTGACGAACGCCTGCTCCAGCAGAACGGCCTCGCCGAAGAACTTCTCGATCTTGCCGTCGACGATGCGATCGACCACCTGCTCGGGCTTGCCCTCCTCGATCGCCTGCTCTCGGTAGAGCCGGCGCTCGGCCTCGAGCAGCTCGGGCGTGACCTCTTCGCGCCGGACGTGGCGCGGATCGGCGGCCGCGATGTGCATGGCGATGTCCTTCACCAGCTCCTGAAAGTCGTCGGTGCGAGCGACGAAGTCGGTCTCGCAGTTGACCTCGAGGAGCACGCCGATCTTGCCGCCGGCATGGATGTAGGAGGTCACGAGGCCCTCGGCCGTGGCACGACCGGCCTTCTTGGCGGCCTTCGACAGGCCCTTCTTGCGCAGGACCTCGACCGCCTTGTCGAGGTTGCCCTCGGCCTCGGACAGAGCCGACTTGCAATCCATCATCCCCGCGCCGGTCTGGTCGCGGAGCTCTTTCACCATTGTCGCTGTGATCTGCATTCTCGTTACTCCTCGCCTCGCGTCAGTTCGCGTGGCGTAGACAGGACAGGCCAGCGCCATCGGCGGACGGCGGTTCGCCTGGCCCTATGACTCGTCGCTCCTGGTTCGAGACGGATGCTCAGTTCACCGGAGTGGTGTCTTCAACCTCTCCGGGCGCCTCTTTTATTTCCGACTCGGTCTCTTCGGCGGCCGGCGCTTCCTCCGCCGGCTCGGCGGTCTCGGCTACCTCAGCGGCCTCTGCGGTCTCCGCCACCTCGGCGGCCTCCGCCGTCTCGGTCGCTTCCGCTGGCTCTGCGGCCTCTGAAGCCTCGGCGGTCTCCTTACTCTCGGCCGCCTCGGCTGGCGCAGCCTCCGCAGCTTCCGCCTCCGGAGCGGGCTCGGTGGCCTCGGCCGCCGGCTCCGCAGTCGCCTCTTCGGTGGTCTCCGCCGCCGTGTCGGTCGCGATCGCCGCCTCGAGCTCCTTCGAGAGCGCTCCCGTGCCGTCGAGATAGGCGTCGGCGATACGCGCCGCGAACAGCCGGATCGTCCGGATGGCGTCGTCGTTGCCCGGGATCACGTAGTCGATCAGCTCCGGGTCGCAGTTGGTGTCGACGATGCCGATCACCGGAATGTTCAGCTTGTTGGCCTCGGCGACCGCGATGTACTCACGCTTGGGGTCGACCACGAACAGCGCGTCCGGAAGCCGATCCATGTCGCGGATGCCGTTGAGGTTCTTGTGCATCTTCTCGCGCTCGCGATCGAGACGCAGACGCTCTTTCTTGATCATCCCGCTCTCGGTATCGGCGAGACGATGCTCGATGTCCTTGAGACGCTCAACTGACGCGCGAATGGTGACGAAGTTGGTCAGCGTGCCGCCGAGCCAACGATGGGTCATGAAGTACTGGTTGCAGCGCTGTGCCTCTTCGGACATCACGTCGCGAGCCTGGCGCTTGGTACCGACGAACAGGATCTTCTGACCGGTACGGCCCATCTCGCGCACGTGGTCGACCGCCTCGTTGAACAGGGCGAGCGACTTCTGGAGATCGATGATGTAGATGCCGTTGCGCTTGCCGAAGATGTAAGGCTTCATCTTCGGGTTCCAACGACGCGTCTGATGGCCGAAGTGGACCCCGGCCTCGAGCAGCTCCCTCATGTTGACCTGCACCAAACTCCTCCTTCGATCAGCGCTTGCTGAACTGGAATCGGGCTCGTGCGCCCTTGAGACCGTACTTCTTCCGTTCCTTCTTGCGCGGATCGCGGGTAAGGAATCCACCTGCCTTCAGGCGCTCGCGCAGCTCGCCGTCGGCGGCGATCAGTGCGCGGGAGATGCCGTGGCGGATGGCGCCGGCCTGTCCGGATGAGCCACCGCCCTCGACGGTGACGTAGAAATCGTACTTTTCCTCGGTCTCGGTCAGCACGAGCGGCTGGCGGATGATCATCCGCAAGACCGGGCTGGGAAAGAAGCCCTCGAGGGAACGGCCGTTGACCTCGATCTCACCCCCGCCGGGCTTCAGGAAGACGCGGGCGGTGGCCGTCTTGCGGCGGCCGGTTCCGTAACTTTGAATCTCGCTCAAGACTACTCCTGTACTAGGCCACGGACAGCGGCTGAGGCTGCTGCGCGGCGTGCCGGTGCTCAGGCCCGGCGTAGACCTTGAGCTTCCTGAGTTGACGGCGTCCGAGGCGGTTCTTGGGAAGCATTCCCCAGACACCCTTCTCGATCAGTTTGTGAGGCAGGCGCTTCTTCAGATCGCCCGCAGTCTCCTGCTTCAGACTTCCCGGCTTCTGGCTGTGGCGGTAGTAGATCTTGTCCGTCTCCTTGGCTCCGGTGAGGACGATCTTCTCCGCGTTCACCACGATCACGAAGTCGCCGGTGTCCACATGGGGCGCGTACATGGGCTTGCCCTTCCCGGTCAGCAGCCGCGCCACCTGGGTGCAAAGTCGCCCGAAGGTCACGCCGTCGGCATCGATCACGTACCACTGCCGGTCGATGTCGGCGGGCTTCGGGCTGTAGGTGCTCGTCATGGGTCCTGTTGTCTCCTGATTCGCTTGGCCGATCTGGCAATGGGAAGACACACCTTCGCCAAGCAAAGGAACCCGATATTACGGACTCCCGAGGGAGGCTGTCAACCTAATTCCAGGAGGAAAAACCGTCCAAATCGAGGGTTCCGGAGGCCCCCGAGAGGCTCCCCGAGACGACCCCCCAATCGACCCGGTCGACCCGTTGCGCACCGTTGTCGAGCCCAGCGAGCGAGCCGCTCGCCACGCCGTCGACGCTCAGGGCGAGCGAGCCGGTCCCGGAGGCGCTCTTCCAGACCATCTGGAGCTTGCTCCAGCCCGCCGCGAGGGCGACCTCCTGGCCGGCTGGAGTCACCGCGAAGCTGCCGTCGTCCAACCGGGCTTCGAGCAGCGCCTCCACGCCGCCTCCCCCGGCCGAGCGCAGCACCAGCCGGAAGGTCTCGCTCCCGGAACTGGAGCTGGCGATCAGGTGGTCGAACCGATCACCACCCGCGAGGGCCAGGGACGTCACGTCGAGGTGGAACTCGACCGTGTAGCCGGTCTCGGCGCTCGGGGAGTCGTCGCGAATCCAGGCGTACGGGGCGAGGCTCGGCTCGAGGTCGAGCGTCAGATCGGAGCTGCTGGCGAACGAGTCACCCAGGCTGAGCGCCTCGCCGGCGCGCAGGGTCGCGCCCGGAGCGACGACCTCGACGCCGCTCGCGTGGAGCGTGCGGCAGGCTTCGAAGACGCCCTGCACCGTCGCCGGCGGCGGTTCCACCACCACGTCGTCGAGGGCGGCACAGGCGGTGCCCACCTGAACACGCAGACCGCGTGTACCGATGCGGGCGGCGTCCGCGCGCACCTCCGTCGAGCCCGCACCCAGCTTCCACGGTGCGAGGCCTCCCTCGAAGCCGTCGACGAAGAGGGTCTGGGCGCTGGGCGGAGGTAGCGATGCCAGCTCGCCGCTCGACAGGGCGCGGCGATAGATCCGCACGTCATCGATCCGGCCGTCCCAGGGCTTGCCGGTCGCCTCGGTCGGGTTGCCACCGATCCAGACCGGCACCGAGCCGTCCTGGCTCAGCGAGCCGCCCTTGGCCGTGCTGCCGACCGACTGACCATCGAGAAACAGCTCGAGCGTCGCACCGTCCCAGACTGCCGCCGCGTGCTGCCACTGGCCCTCGATCAGGTCGCCGCTACCGGCCACCAGGGTCGACGTCGAGCCATCGGTCTTCAGCCGCGCTCGCAGCCGGGTGTCGCTGCCGCTCGAGATCGTGCTGAGCATGAAGAAGTGATCCTCCTCGGCGGTGCCGGTGGCCTTCGAGAGGATGCGGCAGTCGCGCGAGCTGCAGTTCGAGAGATCTTCCGGATAGATCCAGGCCGCCAGGGTGAGAGCGGTGCCCGCGACGTCGAACGGGCCGGCATCGGCGTGATCGTCGACGCCGTCGAAGGACGCGCTCGGACCGGCCGACCAGGCCGTGCCGTTCATCAGGATGCCGTGATGCCCATTGCCCGACTGATCGAACGCGATGCTGCCCGTGCCCTCGTCCAGGTACCAGAGAGCGACCAGATCGGCATCGGGATCGCCGGCGGCCAGCTCGACCGTCGTGGTCGAATCGGCGGCGATCACGTTGCCGGCGAGGTCCACGACGTTGTTGACCGTGAGCTGGTACTCGACGCCAGCCGTGAGCGCGGTCGTCGTCAGCACCACGGCGCGCTGGTTCCCTGCCAGGGCGGCGCCGGTGACCGTGATCGCGGGTATGACGTAGTTGGCCGCGTTGTTCGCGCTCGCCGCCGCGAGCGGCTCGGAGAAGTCGACCAGCACCTCGGTGGCCGGGCCCAGAGCCGTCGCCCCGAGGAGAGACGGAGGGGTCGTGTCTCCGCCCCCACCGCCACCGTCGATGCCGAGGTTCTCGTAGATCACCAGGCTGCGCTTCGACCAGCCGACCGAGACGATGTCGAGGTCGCCGTCGAGGTCCATGTCGACCAGCCGGGTGCCGTCGTGGTGGTCGATCTGTGACGAGTCCCCGGTGTCGACCGAAACCGTCGTCCAGCCGAGGCCGGTGCCGTCGTTGGCGTAGATCGACACCTCGCCATTCCCCTGGTGCGCTCCGCCGATGACGTCGACGTCCCCGTCACCGTCCACGTCGCCGACATCGACGCTGAAGTAGTCGAAGTCCGCGGCGATCGAGTGCTCGGTCCAGGTACCGCCGCTACCGTCGTTCTCGCCCCAGACGAGGGCGCTACCGAACTCGACCCCGATGACGACGTCGAGGTCCCCATCGCCATCGAGATCCGCCAGCCGCACCCGGTCCGGCACCCCACCGCCGCTCAGGGTGATGCCGCTCTGAACCGAGAAGACCCCGCCGGCGTCCTGCCGCAGCCACGAGGTACCGAGGTGGATGTCGACGTCGCCGTCTCGGTCGAGGTCGCCCACCGGCACCTCCTCCTGGTTGGTCGTGGCGCTGGCCACGGAGAGCGACCAGGCGGCGTCGGTCGGATCGACCGGCACGTTCAGCAGCGCGGTTCCCGAGCCTCCGTTGTGCCACGAGAGGACCACCTCTTCCTGGCCGCCGGGCAGGATCTCGTAGACCGAGACCCCCTGCAGGAAGTCGCCGCCGGTGGCGGCGTTGGTGATGTCCCGGTTGGTGAACGAACCACTACCGTCGTTCTCGGCCCACGACAGATCCTCGCCGCCCGGCTGGCCGTCGGTCCCGAGGACGTCGAGATCGCCATCGCGATCGAAGTCGTGCACCGCCGCGACGTTGTGAAGCGGCGCACCGATGGTCTGGCGCGACCAGGCTCCACTCAAGACTCCCGGGTTCGGATACCACCAGCCCCCCGTGACCAGGTCCGGCAGACCGTCACCGTTGAGGTCGCGCCCCTCGACGAAGACGGCGTTCCAGGGCAGCGACGTCTCCACGATGTGACGCTGCCACTGATCGAGCGGCAGCGGCGAGCTGGTGTTCTCGAACATCTCCACAATTGCCGAGTTGGGTGCGCTGTCGTTCCAGTTGGCGCCGAAGATGTCGATGTCGCCGTCGCTCCCGATGTCCCCGGCCCTGACGTTGTGCGAGCCACCCTCCGAGACGATCTGCTGCGTCCAGCTCGTGCCGCTGTCGTTGTTGAAGTAGACGCTGACCTCGTCGGGGTTCGACGATTGATGCATCTCGGCGGTGACCAGATCCGGGTCGCCGTCGTGGTCCACGTCGGCCACCTTGAAGGTGTGGATGAAGGAGACGGTCGGGTCGATCGAGTGCTCGATCCACGGCCCGGCCTGCGGGTCGATCGCTTCATACCAGGAGAAGCGGCCGGAGCTCTCCGAGGGCGCGAGGACGACGTCCTCGGTGCCGTTGCCGTCGACGTCGGTGACCAGGACTCCGACGTCGTGATCCGGCCACGTGGCGTCGATCGTGTGCTCATCCCAGTTCGTGGGGCTGACCTGCTCGACCCACTGCGCGTTCTGCGCCACGTCCAGGTCGCCGTCGCCATCCAGATCTCCGAGCCCGACCCCTTCGCCGTGCTCGGTCGAGATCGTCACCTGCGTCCAGGTGGTCGGCGAGGCGCCCTGGCGCCAGAAGTAGGTGCCGTTGCCGCCCTTCCTCCGGCTGACCACGTCGAGATCGCCGTCCGGCTCCATGTCACCGAGCTCGAGGTCGTGATTGGAGGCGCCCGCGGCACCGATCAGATGCTCGACCCAGGTGTCGGTGCGGGGGTCCCCTAGCGGCAGGGGGTTCTCGTACCACTGAAGACCCGTCGAGTTCGGGACGACGATATCCAGATCGCCGTCCGCGTCGATGTCGCCCGCCTGCATGTCGGTGGTCCACGATCCCGAGGCTCGAATCTGGTGTTTGGTCCAGTCGGGATACTCGTACCAGTACATGCCGTCGCCGTTCGAGCTGGCGACGATGGCGTCCAGAAAGCCGTCGCCGTCGATGTCCCCGAGCGTCTTGCAGTGCGGGTTGCTCGGATTCAGCGGATCGATGGTGACCTGCTCGAAGGGGATCTCGGCGACCGACGGACTCGAGCCGAGAACCAGGAGAAGCGCGCCCGAGAGCCGTGCTCGCCAACTGGACTCGCGATTCCTCGCCCGTCTCATGCCGGCAGCGTTCCGCGGCGCGTCACCGCCGACAATGGAGTATGTCGAAGCGAGTCAGCCGAAATTGCGACGGACCGTCCCGAGTCGACCATTCGTCGCAGCCTGGTCGAGCGCAGACTCAGGGACAGCCGTGGAAGGCGCCCGTGTCGAGGATCGCCTCGCCGGGCCTCGAGCCCGGTCCGTAGTGCTGAACGGCCCCGGTCACCGTGTCCACCACGCTCAGGGTGAACTCGACCCCCGTCGTCGCGGCGTAGAAGACCCAGTAGCTCGTGAAGTTGACGTCTGAGCAGTTGTCGAGAATCCGCACGAGCAGGTCCGCGTCCGCGAGCGGAAAGAAGGAGAAGAGGCCCTCGTTCCCGCCTCGGTCCACCACCGTCGCCGCCGTCCCGCCATCTTCCGGGCCGGAGAACGCCTGGACCTGGAACCGATCGCCGTCGAGACAGAGCGTCTGGCCGTCCTCCTCACAGGTCGAAGCCGTGCCGATACTGCACCAACAGTCGAGCTCGTTCATCTGTTTTCGACCACCCAGCTCGACGTCGGCCACCAGGACCCCCGGCACGTCCGGCCATGGGAACTGGAACGAAGCAATGCCGTTGCGCCGGGTTCGTGCGCTTCGGGTGGCTATCGGCGTCGTTTCACCGGCCACGTCGAGGAGTGCGAACGTCATGTCCACGTTGACACCCTTGCGTGTCCGTCCCTGGTCCGTCACCTGACAGCCGCAACGGGCGGTGTCGGCGCGAGCGCTCGAGCCGCCCACGATCAGAAAGTCGTCGAGGTCGCTATCGAGCGTCTCCCTCAGGAAGTCCCGCGCCCGAACCGAATCGGGACAGGAGAGACTGTTCTCGAACATCGAGAAGGCCGGAGTATCGGCCAGCACTCCCGAGCCGATCGCCGGAGCGGCGATCAGGACGGAAAGCATTACTCGGAGAAACTCGCGTCGGAACTGCATCGCCCTACCCCCTCTTCTGTCCTGGTCTCCGGGTCCCGCGTCGGCCGATGCTACCCATCCCGAACTCGACGGTCCATACTCCGGGACGAGCCGCGGAACCAGAGCGCGGCGATCTCGCCGGATCCGTCCGAAACCGACGCAGTAGACTCGGCCGGATGGGCACGGCGGTCGAGCTCGACAAGCGTGGGCACGCGATTCGCGACATGTTCGGGGCGGTCGCGCCCCGCTACGACCTACTGAACCGGCTGTTGTCGGCGTCGCTCGACGTCGTCTGGCGCCGCAAGGCGGCGGCCTCGCTCCGGCTTTCTGTGTCCGGTCCGGTCCTCGATCTCTGCTGCGGCACCGGCGACCAGGCCCTGGCCCTACGAGACCGAGGCGCCGAGGTCGTGGCCGCCGACTTCTGCCTGCCGATGCTCGCGCTCGCCGAGCACAAATACGATCGCGTCGAAGAGCGCCGTCCGCGCGGGCTCGCCGGTGACGCACTCACCCGGCCGTTCGACAGCGAGCGCTTCGCCGCCGCCACCGTGGCGTTCGGTCTGAGGAACGTCGCCGACCTCGATCTGGCCCTGCGCGAGATCAGCCGCGTGCTGAAGCCGGGCGGCGAGGTGGCCTTTCTGGAGTTCACGATCCCCAGCCATGCTCTGCTGCGGGCGCCCTATCTCTTCTATTTCCGATCGGTCCTCCCCTGGATCGGTCGCCGCGTCTCCAGCCGCGGCTCGGCCTACGCCTATCTGCCCGAGTCGGTCCTGCAGTTCCCGCAGCGCGAGGAGTTTCTCGAGCGCATGCGAGCCGCCGGCTTCGGCGACGTTTCCTGCCGCGACTTGAGCGCCGGCATCGTCAACCTCTACTCGGGAGCCCGCGAATGACGGAGATTCTGGATGGCCGGGCGGTGGCCAAGACCATGCGCGCCGAAGTGGCGGCCGAGGTCGAGCGCATGGTGCAGTCGGGCGCTCGAGCTCCGGGATTGACGACGGTCCTGGTGGGCGAAGACCCCGCGTCCCAGATCTACGTCGGGAGCAAGGTCCGCGCCTCGAACCGTGCCGGGCTGGTCGGGGCGAAGGTGGAGCTCCCGGAGTCGGTGAGCCGCGAGGAGCTCCTGGAGGTGATCGACCGCCTCAACGCCGACGACACGGTCGACGGCATGCTCGTCCAGCTGCCGCTCCCCGATCAGATCGACAAGGACGACGTGCTCGAGCGCATCGATCCGGCGAAGGACGTCGATGGCTTCCACCCGGTCAACGTCGGCCGCCTGTGGCTCGATCAGCCGGCGCCGGCGCCGGCGACCGCGGCCGGGATCGTAGAGCTCCTCAAGCGCTCCGAGATCCCGCTCTCCGGACAGAATGCGGTCATCATCGGCCGCAGCGCGATCGTCGGCAAGCCACTCGCGGGTCTCCTGATGCGCGAAAACTGCACGGTGACCGTCTGTCACTCGCGCACCCGTGACTTGGAAGCGGTCGCGCGTCGCGCCGACATCCTCGTGGCGGCGATCGGACGGACGGCCTTCGTCGGGCCGGATCACGTCGGGGACGGCGCGGTGGTGGTCGACGTCGGGATCAATCGGGTCACCGACCGGGAGGAGGCGGAGCGGCTCTTCCCCGGCGACGAGAAACGGCGGGAGCAGTTCGACAAGAAGGGCTCGATCGTCGTCGGAGACGTCGACTACACCCGTGTTTTCGAGAAGGCCTCGGCGATCACCCCGGTTCCCGGTGGCGTCGGGCCGCTGACCATCGCCCAGCTCCTCGCCAATACCCTCGAGTGCTCTCGGAAGCGCCAGGGACTCGAGTGAGCGCCTTCGCCGTGGGCCTCACCGGCGGCCTGGCGTCAGGCAAATCGACGGTCGCGGGATGGCTACGGGAGGCCGGCTACCGGGTAGTGGACGCGGACGAGGTGGTGGCCGATCTCTACCGGCCCGGGGGCGCAGGGGCGGAAGCGGTGCGGGAGATCTTCGGCGACGACGTCCTGGCGGAGGACGGCGCGGTCGATCACGAGGCTCTGGCGGAGCGCGTCTTCGGCAACACGGTGGCCCTGCGGCGCCTCGAAGCCGCGGTCCACCCGCTGGTACGCCAAGCCTTCGCGGACCTCGTGAGTGCGCACGACGGCGTCGCGGTCCTCGAGGCGACGCTCCTGGTCGAGGCCGGTTACGCGCCCGACTTCGACCTGGTCGTCACTGTCGAGGCGGACGAGCGCGCGAGGCTGGAGCGCGCCGTCGCACGAGGGCTCGATCGCAAAGCGGCTGAGGCACGGCTGCTGGCGCAAGGCGACGGCTCGCTGCGCAGGGCCGCGGCGCATGTGACGATACGCAACGATGAGGGACTCGACGAGCTGCGTGCCCAGGTCGACGCCCTCACGGACGAGATCGACCGACTGAGGAGCGAGCGCTGACCGAGCTGACCCTGGCCGACCTGACCCTGGTGACCGGCAATCCGCACAAGCTGCTCGAGGCCGAGCGCATCACCGGTGCCCAGATCGCCAGCCTGGACGTCGATCTGCCCGAGATCCAGGCACTCGACCTCGAAACGGTCCTCCGCGCCAAGGGAGCCGAGGCCTGGGAGCGCGTGCACCGGCCGATCGTGGTCGAGGAGACCGGCCTCGAGCTGGCGGCGATGAATCGCTTTCCAGGGCCGCTCGTCAAGTGGATGCTGGACGCCATCGGCCCCGCCGGCATCGCACAGACCGCCGCCGGACTCGACGACCTGCGAGCGACGGCCCGCTGCCAGCTTCTGGTGGTGGCCGGCGACGAGACGATCTTTGCCGAGGGCGTCACCGAAGGGCATCTGGCCCTCCCCGCTCGTGGCGGCGACGGCTTTGGCTGGGACCCCGTCTTTCAACCGGATGGCTACGAGCTCACCTACGCCGAGCTCGGCCAGACGGTCAAGGATGAGATCGGCCATCGCGGCAGAGCGTGGCGCGCACTGCTGGAACGGTTGTCGTAGGGCGGGGTCAAGCCCCGCCCCTACGTTCCGCGTAGTCCCACGATGGAGGGGTGGTCAGGGGAGGGCTCTCCCCTGACTCCAAGCCCCGCCCCTACGCGGCGTCCAGCAGCCAGAGGAGGAGTGCCTTCTGGGCGTGCATCCGATTCTCCGCCTGATCGAAGATCCGGTTTTGCGGACCGTCGGCCACCTCGGCGGATACCTCCTCGCCTCGGTGCGCCGGTAGGCAGTGCAGAAAGATCGCCTCGGGGAGCGCGTGCTCCATCAGCGCCTGGTCGACGGTGAAGCCTTCGAAGGCCTGGAGGCGACTCTCCGCCTCGTCCTCCTGTCCCATCGACGCCCAGACGTCGGTGTAGACGGCCGACGACCCGCTCACCGCCTCCGCCGGATCGGTCGTGAGATCGATCTGAATGCCGGCGGCCTCGGCGTCCGCTCGCGCCGCCTTCAGGTAGCCGTCGTTCACCTGGAAACCCTCCGGCGAAGCGATCGCGATGTTCATGCCGGCCTTCGCGGCTCCGAAGAGCAGGGAGTGGGCGACGTTGTTGCCGTCGCCGACGTAGGCCATCTTGCGACCCGAGAGATCCGTCCCGAAGACCTCGCGCACGGTCATGAAGTCGGCCATCCCCTGGCACGGATGGAGATCGTCGGTGAGGCCGTTGATGACCGGCACCGACCCGAACCGGGCCAGGTCGACCACGTCCTGGTGAGCGAAAGTGCGCGCCATGATGCAGTCGACGAAACGAGACAGGACCTGGGCCGTGTCCGAGACCGTCTCGCCGCGTCCCAGCTGAATGTCGTTGCTCGACAGGAAGAGCGCGTGACCGCCCAGCTGGGTCATCCCGACCTCGAAGCTGACGCGGGTCCGGGTCGAAGACTTCTGGAAGATCATCCCGAGACTCTTGCCCGCGAGGGCGCCCGAGAAGCGAGCCGGATCGGTTTTGACGGTGGCTGCGAGCTCGAAGATCGCCTCCGCATCGTCACGACCGAGATCGTGAATGGAGATGAAATCGCGCTTGGGCATGCGGGCGGAGTCTAAACCCGCCACCTGGAAGCGGCAACCCTGGGGTGGGGTCTCAAACCGGCTAGAATCCGAAAGGTCCATGCAGCCCGAGCCCCCCTACAATCCACTCCACGAGCGCTACGCCTCGCGCGAGATGACCGCTATCTTCTCGGAGCGGAATCGCTATGGTCAGTGGCGTCGCATCTGGATTGCACTCGCCGAGGCCGAGATGGAGCTCGGCCTGCCGATCCAGCCCGAGCAGATCGAGGCGCTCCGCAGGGTTGCCGGGGATACCGACTTCGAGCGGGTCGCCGAGATCGAGCGCGATACCCGCCACGACGTCGTCGCCCACCTGAGGCACTTCGCCGAGCAGGCGCCGGAGGCCGGCGGCATTCTGCACCTCGGCGCCACCAGCGCCTTCGTCGGCGACAACACCGACGTGCTGCTGACGCGCGAGGCACTCCTTCTGACCGAAACGCGACTGGTGACGGTGATCACCCAGCTCGCCAGCTTCGCGGAGCGAACCGCCGCCGTCCCGACCCTCGCCTACACCCACCTGCAGCCCGCGCAGCTCACCACCGTCGGAAAGCGGGCGTGCCTCTGGCTTCAGGACTTTCTCGGCGACCTCGAGGAGGTGCGCTACCGCCTGGCGCGGTTGCGCTGCCGGGGCGCCAAGGGCACGACCGGCACCCAGGCCAGCTATCTGAATCTCTTCGGCGGCGATCACGCCAAGGTCGTCGAGCTCGACCGACTGCTCACCGAGAAGCTCGGCTTCACCGAGCGCTATCCCATCACCGGCCAGACCTATCCGAGGAAGCAGGACTCACAGGTCCTTGCCGCCCTCGCCGGGGTCGCCGAGTCCGCTCACAAGTTCGGCACCGACGTGCGACTGCTGCAGGGGCTCGGCGAGCTCGCCGAAGGCTTCGGCAAGAAGCAGGTCGGCTCGTCCGCCATGCCCTACAAGCGCAACCCGATTCGCTCCGAGAGGATGTGCGCGCTGGCACGGAAGCTCCTCACCGACGCGCAGAACGGGCCGTTGACGGCGTCGGTCCAGTGGCTCGAGCGCAGCCTCGACGACTCGGCGGTGCGGCGCCTGGTCCTTCCGGACGCCTTTCTGCTGGCCGACGCGGTGCTCACGGTCGCAGCACACGTCGCCAGCGCCCTCACCGTGCGCGAAGAGTCGATCGCCACCCGCGTGCGGCGGGAGCTGCCGTTCATGGTGGTCGAGAATCTGATGATGCAGGCGACCACGGAAGGCGGCGACCGGCAGGAGCTCCACGAGCGGCTACGGGGCCTGAGCCTCGAAGCCCATCAGGCGGTATCGCGCGGCGAGGAGAATCCGCTCTACGACAGCCTCGCCGCCGATCCCGAGTTCGAGATGAGCGCGGCGGAGCTCAAGGCCATCGAGCCGGCCAGCCTGACCGGTCGCGCCGCCGAGCAGGTGACCGAGTACCTGCGAGACTCGGTGCGACCGGCGATCTCGGGCTCGACGGCGCTCGAGGTCGAAGAGCCACGGGTGTGAGAATCGCCGCCGGGCTCGCCGCCCTCCTCGTGGCGATCGGCTGCGGTAGCGCTCCGACCAAGGGGAGCGACGCGAGCGTCGGCTACACCGAGAAGGGTGTCGCCTCGTGGTACGGCCCCGGCTTCCACGGCAAGCGCACGGCGAACGGCGAGGTCTACGACATGGACGAGCTCACCGCCGCCCACAAGACCCTCCCGTTCGACCTGATCGTCGAGGTCCACAACCTCGACAACGGCAAGAAGGTCCGCGTGCGGATCAACGATCGTGGGCCGTTCGTTCGCGGTCGGATCATCGATCTCTCGCGTGAGGGTGCGCATCGCATCGACATGATCGGCACCGGTACCGCGCGGGTGAAGATCAAGGTGGTCGAGGGCCCGCGTCCGCTCGACGGAGCCTACTGGGTGCAGGTCGGAGCTTTTCGCGATCGGCGCTACGCGAAGGACTTGAAGGAGGCCCTGCACCATCGATTCCCCAGCGTCGAGATCCGCTCCGACGACGGTTGGCACCGGGTGGGCTTCGGCCCCTTCGAGAAGCGCAAGAAGGCCGACGAGCTCGTCGAGCGACTCTCCGATCGAGGGCACCAGGCGATCGTCATCGACGCCGGCTAGGGCGATGGCTCGCGAGCGGCTGATCGATCGTTTCGCCGGCGAGCCGGTCGCTCGGAGCCAACACGAGGTCGAGATCGAGGCGAGTCCCGAAGCGGTCTGGGCGGCGCTCTGGTCGGTCGACGTCGCGCAGATCGGCGTCGCCAAGGTCCTCCTGGGGCTGCGCAGCGTGCCCGCGCTGCTGACGGGCAAGCGCCGCGAGCTGCCCGTCGAGCCGCGGCCGACACTTCGGTCGATGCAGGACGCCGGCTTCGGCAAGCTGGAGGAAGACCGGCCGACCGAGGTCGTCTTCGGGGTGACGGGCCGATTCTGGTCGCCGGCGGCGAACATCGACCCCTTCGACCCAGCGGCTTTCGACCAGCAGGTCGTTCCGGGACGAGCCCGCGCGCTGTGGAACTTCCTCGTGACACCCGCGGGAGACGAACGCACCCGCCTCGAGACCGAGACCCGAGTCTTCTGTGGCGACCCGGCGAGCCGGAGGAAGTTCCGGGCCTACTGGCTCTTCGTGCGTCCCTTCAGCGGCTGGATCCGGCTCGTGATGCTACGCAGGATCCGGCAGCTGGCGGAGGCGCCGGGCGATCCAGGGCGAAGCGCTAGCGCGCCTGGCTCTCGACCCAGCGCTTGATTCCGGCGTCGAGGCGCTGGCGGTCGACGTGCCGATCGATGGCTCCGCGTACCAGACGGTCGATGAGCTCGGCCAGCGACAGCCCCGAGGCCTCCCAGAGCTTCGGATACATCGAGATCGAGGTGAAACCCGGCAGCGTGTTGATCTCGTTGAGATAGAGGGCACCGCCCTCCTCGAGCAGGAAGTCGACGCGCGCCATGCCGAAGCCGCCGATCGCCGCGAACGCTCGCACCGCGGTCTCGCGGATGCTGGTCTCGATCTCCGGCCCGATGTCGGCCGGGATCAACAGGTCGGCGTTGTCGTCGAGGTACTTGTCGGCGTAGTCGTAGAAATCGGCACCGGGGACGATCTCACCCACGGCCGAGGCCTCGAGGCTCGGGTAGCCGACGACCGAGCACTCGAGCTCGCGTCCCTGGATCTCCCGCTCGACCAGCACCGCGTCGTCGAATCGGAGTGCGAAGGCGACGGCGTCCTCGAGATCCTCGGCGAGCGCGACGCGCCGGATTCCGACGCTCGAGCCGCCGACGCTCGGCTTCACGAACACCGGCGGTGCCAGAGTCGCGAGCCGGGCTTGCACCTGCGCATTGCCGGGAGTGAACTCCTCCCGCTGCACGGCGACGTAGTCGACCACCGGG
>JAODVM010053334.1:0-17928 GCA_025400095.1 Phenganax marumi | reverse complement strand
TCTTCCGTTTTAAACTTTTCATTTACATGTCTATTAATAGCATCGTTTGTATTAACATATCCTAAAGCTTGTGAAACGTCTTTTGCTTTAAACCAAATAGTTTGGTTTTTGTCTAAGTATGTGTCTATAGATAAATTTAAGTTGTTGTTCTTAAAATTTTTTATAAAACTCATCATTTATTTAATAAAAAACTTATTAAATAAATGAGCAATGAGACTAAAACTATCAATCAAATTTACAACGCAGCTGTACTTACAGCGGCGGCTGTAGGAGTTTCTATGGTAAGTAAGAAAGTTTTTAAAGAGCCTTTGGGAACACCTCAGAGTGTCAATGGAACGCTTAAACTTGCTGGAGCTGTGATGATTGGAAGTATTTTGGTAAAGTATCTTGAAGACAAGAAAATTATTCCTGACAAGATTGACAAAGACACCAAGTGAGCGTCTTTAAATAAATGACGTCAACTGTAGCTGGAGGAATTTTTAATGCTTTTGCTTTTGCAGGAGCGGGATTCTTATTTAGTAAACTTAATCATTCTGACTACAAATCAGAAATGAAGAGACATAACTTAGCTTTGGAAAAATTAGCTTTTGAGAAGGAAAAATGGACTGAAAAAGAAGTTGCTCGAAAGAACAAAATTGAGAAATATAAACAAGAATTATCAAACGCTAATGCGGACATCAACGAGACAAATAATGCATTGAAACAAATTCATCAACTTAATTTGGATTGGGAAAGAGAACCTGTATTAGATGACTATTATAAACCTTCCAGTGAAATGCAAGAATATCAACATATTACCTCTGGACTTATAGGACTTGTAGGCGGCTGGTTACTTGGTAAAGCAATAACATTCTTGTAGCGTCTGTGAAATATAATACATAGCAACCGTTTGTTGACACATTCCTCTGTACGTTAGTAACAAGCACATTCCTGAAGCAAGAAAATTTTTGAAAACTTTTTCGAAAAAATGCTTGTTGCTAACGTACAGAGGAATGTAAACAATTAAGTTGTTGTTGCTAAGATCTGTTTTTCATTATAAATAAATGACGTCAAAAGAAACAAGAATTATTCATGTTAATTCTGGATGGACAGAAGTGTTTCCAAGTATAACTAAAGCTAGTAAGTTTTTAGGGGTTAGTTCTAGAGCTATCAGGTGTGTTTATGACAAAAACATAGAATTAAATATTCAAGGTGATATTTATAAAGTGGTAAAAATAGGTGAACATACCTAAGCATGTTTGTTTCCATGTGTAGCCTGGGTTACACATGGAAACTTTTTTTTTTTGTTTGAGTTTGTTAGTCTACAGCTAAGCTGTAGTGGCTGATATGCAAATTAGATGGTTTTGTGCTAAGTCCCTAAAAACATATTTAGTCTTGGAAAAATCGAAGACCTTAAATTAGTATTACGTTTGTGCTAAGTCCCTAAAGACGTGTTTAGTCTTGGAAAAATCGAAGACCTTAAATTAGTATTACAAGTTTGGGGTTTGTGCTAAGTCCCATTATGAATTAGTATTATGTTTGCATGGATTGAAAAATTTGATTGACAGGTTTTAACTCATTTGCATAAAAGGGGGCGTGGCCGAAATGTCCTAGAACCCCCCTTTTCACTCTACTAGTAACGTCACGAGGCACTACCGCTTTGCGATCGCGGGTTCGCTCGGATGTACATCATGGCGGCCGCCGAATGTGCAAAATTTTGCACTTTTATAGTCCAATATCTAGACTTCTATTTTGTTTTGAGTTGTAAGACTTGGCAGGAAAGGTAATTATCATACAATCTTTAATTTAAGCCTGAGTTGTTCTGAAGTCTGACTTCCCCTTTAAGTCTGATGTATCTGTCTCGATTTGTTTCTGGTCCATATTGAACATTTGTCTCTGAATCCTTTTCAGTATACCCTTCAGTGCTGTGGCCAGCATTTCCCAAAAATTTGTCCTTCATATTAATGTCACACACATTTCTTTGCCCACTACTAATATCACAGGTAACGACATTTATTTCAGAAAGTATGTTAATGCCAGTGGTGAAACTTCCAGAAAATGCTGCTTCCATATCTTCATCTACGTTAAATTCACTCATATATTCTTGCTCTTCCTCACACTCAGATGCACTCGAAGTAATCTCAAACTCAGAAACACTACAACAATGAAAGAATTATGTCATTTGAGTTGCACTGCAGCATCCTCAACTTAATTTTTCTATTAACCTCAATAAAGTGAAATTTTCAATGAAAACAAAGTGAACGTGCAAACTTACACATTGACAGGTATATGTGAGAATTCCAAATCAGATTGATCACATGATGTTGATATTAATGAACTTAAGCTGCTAGAAGTGAACAGAATTAGTCAACTTTGAATGTATAATTTAAATGCAGACTCAAACGCAAACAATTAACAGCATTATTGTCCTTTACCTTGGAATGCTTGATTCATCAGAACCATCACTGTCTGACTTTGACTGTGATAATGGGTTCCCAATGGGTTCCCTTCGTAGCAACCAAATTCTGGATTAATTGACGTACTGACAAGGTCAATTTGTGTGGTATTTGCCAGTGTCCTTTCACCAATTATAGATTTATCAACAAGCCTAAATTTATTTAAAAGATAGTATGAATGAATACCCAGCAGAAATGTAACCATAACTTTATGCTAATAGTGTTTCACTTCATGTCACAATTCTTTTTTCCAACATACATATCTGGAGTATTTATTTGCTGCTCTGTGCTTGAAGATGCTTCTAATATCAACATCGGCAAAGGTACATCCTTTTGAAATAGCGTAGAAAAGACAGCTGTATCTTTAGTAAACAAAGACAATTGCAAATCATTAAACGTTATTCAAACGGCATAAAAATTAATAAATATAATAAATACTAACTAGCAGCAATTGACGGAGTACTTGGTGAACACATATGTGCATCAGGCCATTCACATAAGTTTAACAAGAACTCTTCAAATTGGCTTTGCATCTGCTGAGCATATCCTAAGGATTCTTTATTCTTCATCCAGCGATGAAACACTTCCGATCTTAACCTAATACACTTTGTCTCAATGCCGTAACTTGGTCTTCCTCACTTAGGTGCAGGGCCAGTTGTATGAATATTCAACATTTTTACAAAATACCAAATAAGAAACAACAAAAATGAACAAGTCAGACTAAGGGACAGACCTATATGATTTAAACTGCCGTTTTTGCGTCCCAGAAAATGGCCGCAAAGAAAGAAATGAGCCCGCAATATTATAGGTTGACAGTAATCCTTTAAGAAATGTTGTGATGAATAGTTACCCTCGGCAATTCATAGATCATGCTATGAATAACCAAAACAACAGAAACAAAATATTGAATATCAAACTTCTGTTTGTTTGCCTTTTATAGGTCCAGCTTCATATAAAATTGTTACAATTTTAACAGAAGTTGGCATAAAAGTTTGCCATTCATTCAAGCTACAACAAATTGTTGTGCTCTTTTTTCACTCACAAGGATAGTATAGATGAACTTCAGAAACCTGGTGTGTATTGCATTCCATGTGAATGTGGTTTGGTTTACATTGGAGGGACTGGTAGAAATCTCTGAACACATCTCAAAGGACACAAGATGAATTGCAAGAAAGTTAAACTCAATAAGTTCGCTGTAGCGCATCACGCGTGGACTTATGATCATCATATAAAGTGAAATGAAGCAACCATTGTGGCGAATGATAAATATAAATTTTCTTGTAAAATGAGAGAGTCTATTGAAATATTCAAACATAAAACTATTGATCAAGAGGGAAAGAAAGCCACTAAATAGCATGTGGCGTGCTCTCTTCCATGTTTTCTAGACCCTTATCTTGCACGCGCACTTTAATTAAAACAATTAAAAAGCGCAAGCAAACAGATCACAACAATTGTGATCTAAACGTGACGTATAAATGTTTTCAAGTTAGTTGTACTGATGAAGGTCTGGGCTAATGGACTGAAAGCATTGCAACAGTAAATATATACATGGTGTACCCTCAAACAAATACTGATAAGTAAAAACTAGTCCTATCATAAGAATGTCTGTGTATAGCTACTTTTATAAAAGTTCCCCCAATAAATGGTGTACTCCAAGATCTTTAAATTCACGTTATTCAACCAACTTCATTTATCTAACAGGTCTTAATGGAGAAACAAAAGTAACTCTACTCAATCATACATTTTACAATGACAAAACTATTACAACTCTTCAACTTAAGTAAGGAATTAATGTGTTAATGAAAGATGGAGGAGTTTTTGACTCAGATATAAAAGAGTTTGATCTTTCTAATAAAGTTATCAGTTTTACTGGTGTTCAAAATTCAATGCTATCTCACTACAAATTATTCACTACAAACTTTTTTATGTTGATTTTTACCAAATTTTAAATTCTCGACTTGTTTGTTGATATCAGACTGAAATAAAATCTGTAATTAGAGCTCCTACTCCTGCAATAATTAAAGTCAATGGATTCAATGACTTGTAGAGTTTTTTATATTTTTTCTTTTCTAAAATATATTTTTGGTTACAGTTATTATAAATTTTTCTTAATTCATCTTGCTTTTCTTTACTAAGTTTGTCTGAAATGTGATTCATTTATTATAAGGACAAAAATATTTTGTCCTCAATATAAGCAAGGTCTTGCAGAGTCGTAGATTCATTTAAAGGTAAAAGATGCTTTTTTTCTTCAGTAAAAATTCTCTCACAATGTTTTTTTTGGTAAAGTTTCACCTACCATTTCTTCATAAAATTGTTTTGTTATCATTAAGGAAACACTATTCGTATAAAATGCTAATAATTTGATAATATCTTGTTTAAGATTTTGTTTTTCTTGTTCAACATCTATGTTTAAAAGCTTCCAATTTTTTGTTGTTTCTCATTACTTGTGTTATCCCCATCAATATATGTCAACATCCCAGCTTCTTTAAATTCTATATTAGCAGCTAAAAATCTTCCTATCCTTCTGTTCAAAACTTTTCTTAAATTTTGGTATTTTTGACCAGCTGTTTGTTTCCATTGACTGTTAATCTTATTCTCAGGAAAAATGATGGAATCTACAAAATCATCCCCAGGATATCAAATAGACCAAAATGCACTGATAGGAGCATTTTTTATGACTATATAAAATGTACTCAATTTTTAATGCTTTTTGATTTTTATCTTTTTTAAACTTTTTATAAATTTCTCAAACTTATCTTTCATTTGTAATAATTTTCTTGTAGATAATTTTGGTTTCTCTAAAAGACAATGAATAAAATTAATCATTCTACACATTTTTCTCTGGAAGATTGGGATCTTGTACGATTTCTAAAATTGTTTCATTAGCGAAGTCATTGTCTTGTATATATTTTCTAAAATCCTTTATTTCTCCTAATTTTATGGGTTCGTCCCCTTTACATCAAAATAACATTTTTGTGAAAAATTTCCCTTGATTGTAAGGCTGTTTGTTTTTTATGGCTTCTCTCTTATAATCAGAATAACTAAAATCAAAATTATGTATTTTCTCCATGCCCAAACACCTTATACAAATGGCATAGCCCTCAATAATCTTATAATCTAACCACCCACAACTACATCCCCCATTATCCCAACGCCTCAAATAATCATCATCAAAATCATCATCAGTAGAATCTCTAAAATCCTTGCTTGCTTCTCTAATGTTTGTTTTGGAACAATGATGATTTTTTCTACAAGAGGAACAAGCTTATCCCAAATGATGCTTCATCCATGGTTTTCCAATAAAGTAGATTTTCCTCCACTTCTTGAATGAGCTCTTTTTCATCTGGATAATTTGCTTTTAAAATTTTAACAACAGCTTGAAATTCATAATATTGATCTTTTAGATTACTCATCTCTTTATTATAAGTAAAAAAACGTTTCTGTATTATTTTGAAAATCAATTTCCCAAAGTTTGCAGGTGGCAGAATAAAAATGAGAGGTCATCTTTTACTGTGAGATTTTTTGGGGAAAATACTGAGACAGCAATTTTTCATAATAGTAATTTATACTTTAGCGCCATCTTGAATTTGATGACATCACAGCTCATTTACATAAGCAGTGGGTGGGTCTATTCGTGCAAGTTTTTGTAATAGTAATCTCCAGTAATTTCTGGCTGAATTTCGACCACTCCCCTCAAATGTTGCAGAAACCCTAATACACATCTACTAATATTGTTGAAACAAATGCATACTTGTAGAGGTATTAGTGATTAAATGTCTCGTAGGGACTAAACCTATAGAGACTTGTGGAAGCATTTTATCACTACGTCTGAACAAATTTTCTTTGATTTGTTTATATGTTGCAACTACTGTAGGCTCAAATTTTCTCATCATAGGCCACAAAACATTTAGACTTCTATGATTTAAAGCAGCAATATATGAGGCTGTGATATATATTTGAACCATGACTTATATAAGTCTTTGTTACATGCAACATTTTTATGTGCAACTTGCATCAAAGGGGCTTCAGGGCTTTCACAAGGCTTTGGTGGCACAGTCGCTAGGACTTGTGCCTTTTACCACTGAGGTTGTGGGTTTCATTCTCGGCTCAGACTTAATTTTCATGTGAAAAGAGTTTGTCAACTACTCTGCCAAAATTCGTAGGTTTTCCCCATGTACTCTGGTTGCCTCCTACAGGGAAAGTTGACAAGGTGTGCTAGGATAAACAGTTTAGGAAAGTAAAAATTGATTGTTGTAAAAATAGACAATCTAAGGTAATATGTATATTCATATACGTAATGTATACATTAGAAAAGAATTGTAAATAGTTACACAGTTCAGCTTATGCTGCAAAGTAACTAATTGTAAACTATCCATCCATCTAAAAACAAATAACTATTTGCAGCGGGAGTTGTAGTGTGTTACATCTCCCACACAACTGAATAGTACTCGAAGGTCAATCTTGCTAAACATCTTTGCATCGGTTAGGTCTTCAAGAAGTTTGTTGATTGCTGGTATTGGGTGGCGTTCGCATTTATCAGCCGTATTTACCTGGCAATAGTCACCGCACACGCGAACGTCTTTTGAATTGTGTGGTTTGGGGGCCACCACTAAACCACTAACTCAGTCGGTGCTCTCATCTTTTACCGGTTCGATGATGTCTTTTGCAAGGTAATCATCAATCCACCCATCCAGTTGCTTGCGCGAATGAAAAGGAGTACATCTGTACATTTGTGATACAGGTGCAACTTGAGGGTCAATGTGAAGAGACTGTTCATAGTTGCATAATTTGCCAATGCCTTCAAAAACGTCTGGGTATTTTCCACGCAGTTTCATTTCTATGTCACTGTGAGCGATAGGATTTTTGGCCTTTACAACTTCTGGTTCAATTTTGGGTGTTGTTGACTGCGAGGTTGACACCACGGCATCAATACTTTTGTCTTGTTTTGATGACACAGCAGGTTTGGTTCGCATAGCTCAAACGCATTTCTTTATTGTATTCAGTTTAAGATGAATAATACCGAGCTCAGTTGAGGTAGTACAGCTTAGTAAGGATCCACAGTCTTGTTTGGTAAAGTAAAATGTTGCTAGCATCATTTTTGATTTCGTTTTGACTACAGTGTCACATTTTCCACGCAACTGCATCGGCGAATGTGATCCAAAAGCGTGCAGCTTTAGCCTTGTTGGTCTCAAAGTGATATGCAGGGACTTATTTAGCCTGTCGAAATCGTGAGATGATAGAATATTTACAGAAGCGCCTGAATCGACAAGTACCTTGATGCATTCTTTGCCCATTGTTACTGCGGACATTGGTAGATCTTTTGGCATGTTTACATTAGATGTGTCTGTTGAATTGTTCACTGATGTTGCTGCGCTGACTGTAAATGCATACTCGCTATCGCTATCACTGTCTAGTGCACTGGTTGCGTCCACTCCCAAATCATGATTTACAACATTCACTTTGCTATTCTTCGATTTTACCTCTCTATCGTCCTTGTATGCGATTCTTTGTTCGAGCAGATCCTTGCAACTTACAAACGCGTGCGAAATGACCTACTTTTCCACAATTGCAACACGTTTTGCCCAGTGCAAGACACGATTTTCGGCCTTGCTTATGTGGCAAACTTTGACCACAAAAATAACATGACTGTTTGGATGTGTTTCCAGCACTAATACGGCTGCGATTAGATTCACTGTTATGCATTTCATTGACCTGGGCTGTGCTATTTACTTCCTCAACAACTTTGAGTTGGCATTCTGAACGCTTGAGACTTTTGCCATATTTTAAGAGTTCATCTAATGTGATATTGTTGCTACGGAGTGCTTTTTGTCGAAGACGGCTCGAGGAGCAATGCTCCATCAATTGAATCTTTATTTCTGGACTTGGGTCTGAAAATTCGCATGTTTGAGATAGCTGCAATAATCTGGTGTGGAACTGGTCCAAAGTTTCGTCTGGACGTTGCTTCACATGCTGAAATACATGTATTTCATAGAGAACATTCTTTTTCGGTCTAAAATATTCAGTATAGGTATTCTGAGTTGGCTGATCATTGATATGTTTCATGCCAAATACCTGCAATGCCCCACAAATGAGGTATGCATTCAATACTTTGTCAAGGAACTCACTGCACCCATAGAAGTTATTGTGTGGATCAGCTGTAACATTTCTTGCATCAAGTAGGTTTCTTAGAGCATACAGCGTGCCTTTATCTCTACATGAGCTTGTATCATAAAGATGGTGCCATATGACTTGAACAGCGAATACTTTTTTTTAGCTACAGTAATTGAGCAATATTGCACTAACTTCTGTGTTGTAAAGATATTATAATTACCCAATAATGGTTCTATAGTAAGAAATTTTTACTAGTTGTTGGGATAAAATTTAATGATTTACCTTGAGCCATTCTGCTTGGGTATGAAAGTCCTCTATTTTGGGGACCAAACCTTCAAGTCGTGCTGATGGAGTTCGGGCATCCTGCATACTTGATTGCGCTTCTTTATGACGTTCAAATGTCAAATAATCACCACCACTAAGCACTTTCACTGGCTTTGTATAGCTCTCTTCAGTGTGTCCAGGCACATAGGGATGGATCCACTCAAGAATATCCAACATAGCGTCTTCATGTTGTTCATTTTTTCTGAGAACACCTAGGTGGACCTACATTGTGCAGAAAGATTAATTTTACTTATAAATATAATAATGGTTGGAAGTTCATATTGGATTAGATAATCATACAGACTCAATATTTATATGTAATTAGTAAAAGTTCCTCAACAGCCAATTTGTAAATTGAGAAATCTTTGCAAGATGGTGTCTAATATGCACCTACACTCAGTTTCTGAAAACATACATGTCACTGTATGAATTACAGCATAAACCTCATTTAAATACTAATATGCTGCGAATACCTTTTCTGTTTTCTTCCTGGTATTGTCCATCTGTTCATGGATGATGATGGGTGGAATGTTCTCTGCAAGCCATTCCAACGAGGGAATATATTTACCCCATGTATGGCCAATCAGGATGACTAATTCATCCACTAGAATAGACTGCTCCTCAACACTCGGAAGGAAAACTGAAAGGGCTAAACTTTTTACATTGTTGCTAGCTTGGTTGTTTGAAAAGTCATTTGATGGAACTCTATTCTTGAAAGCAACAATCTGGTACATATGATGATTTTTGTTCTTATTGTTCAGAGTCATCTGCCGTGGTAAGATGCGCATATCAACATTGTCTCCTGTGACGGAATAACCAGGGTGCATTTTCTTCCTGCAGTTAGCCAGTTGTTGTGACAGCTTATCAACTTCACATTCACTAGGTTTCTCTAAGCTTTTCAAAATGCACTTTTCCTCCTCAACACTTCTTTCAACTTGCTCTTTTCAATCTTTTAGCTTTTTGTCAAATCCTTCACCAGCACTTTCAAACAGTTTATTAGTTGACACATAGCTCATGCAGACATACAAGGATGACAGTCGCTTAAAAGCAATCTTCTTTAGGCCACCCTTCTTTAAAATGACTGATTTCATCTTACTTGTTACATTCATATCCTCATTAAATATTGAAATCAGTTGGCATCCAGCATCTAACATGGGCCCATTAAGCGTTGATTTGGTCTTCAGAACATTTCTACTTTGAGAAGGATTTGCTATTGCTGCTTGCAAAAACTGCATAAATCTTGGAGTTCTAGACAATAACTCTTGATTAACCTTTTCCCATGAAAAGTCAGCCAGTTCTTCAGGAGATGATTTTCTCAACACAGATGGATTGGTCTTAGAGCAGAGACTAGTTAGTTCTGATTTTATATTATTCCCAATCAGTTCATAAATGTTCTCATTTATATCTGGCACTGCAAGAACTGCACTAGCAATTGCTTTATTATCTCCTAGGGCCAACTGTCTTCCAATTCTTTGACGTTCATCCTTCAATTGAACTGTTCTGTTAGGGCTGTTTGGGTATTGAATGACCACCTAATTAAAAAACATTCAATTTTTTTAAAAATTGGTCAAAGTAACACCTTAATTAATAATTGTTTCTGGTTTAGTTTCACGATTATGAAAGATGGGTAATAAATGACTCAAACATTAATTTCATAAATGTGCAATCATTGATCAAAAATTAAACAATACAAATCCAGTGGCGTGTTTTGGCGATTTGAAAATTTCAGTAGCCCTCACATTCGAAGTCAACCGTTAGTGTCACATCCCTATAATAGCAGTAGAGTCCCTTGTATTTAAGAGGTTCAGCAGGAAATCTTCCCTGAGAATGAAGACATTTTTTTTAATGACTTAAATACTTACATGAACTGCTGAGATATTACGATGGTCTGGCCATGGTAATGTTTGCGTTGATCTTTCCATACATGAAAGAGTTGATTGAACTACCTGCTCTGTAAAGAGACCTCTTGCTAAACGTTTGGTGCCGCATTGTCCCTGACTATCAGTCGTAACGTTTTCCTTACTCTGCCTTTTGATTGATGTAACGCAAGCACTTCGAGAAACAAGTTTCGATTGTGATGAATAGAATAGGTTTCTTAGTTCTAATATTTTCTTGACTACATTGCTGTTTCGTCTGTCACAGTTTCTACAAACAATGTCTGTATTTATTCAACCAGTTTCCGTGCCGATTTGTGCGCCAACGATTATTTCTAAGTTTATGCACGCTTGTGTTTTTTTCAGAATGCGAAAACAACCTTCTGCGATAATCAGAAATTTCTACTTTTTCCAAGCAAACGACGCAAATTGATATCTTGCTGTTTGGCGAAATGAATGACCGACTGACAGTTTTGGTTGGAGTCAGTTCAGCCATCAACGTACAAATTTGCCTCTTTACAACGCGCATGAAATCAACAAGCCGTCAGTTTGCATTAATGATGCAATACCTTTTTCGCGCCATTTAAGAAAACCCTGATTCAATTTCCTGCAGACGGCACAAGTCGACTTCTCACCAGCTGCTCACCAGCTTTCAGCGTGCGTTCCCTACCTACAATTTTAATGTATGCTATATCACGGTCTAAACAGTGTTTCAGAGTTTTACAGTGTATGCGCCTTTTAAGGCGTACCGTTCCCTACCGTCCTTTCGCCCTTTCCAAGAGAAGTCAACTTGTGGCAAGTCTAAATAAAAGCCATCCATGATGCAGATCTTTTCAGAAAAAGTTCATTTGGTTCTTTTAAACAAGCTATTCGTCACTTTATTGGAGGGGTGTTTTTGGTAAACAATGACATGAGAACTGAGTATCAAGACAATGAAAGAACATTCGTCACAATGACAGACGAATCGGATTTCGACGATGCGCTACATTGCTTGGCCCCTGTGCCAAACATGGAAGACACTTTATGAATGGTAATAAAGGGCAATGAATCTGTCACTCCTCGTAGTCTGGAGAAGAAAAAAAATGTTGTCTTTCCAGCGGCAAGTCAATGAGCAACTCCCACTGTTGGCAGCCTATCAGAAAAAAATTGACTTTCAGGCAAGACGCAAACCTAAATTGAACGAAAACCGACAATTGTGCAACAAAGAGCCAAGTACAAACAGTGATACCCCATTAGACAGATGTATCCGTAAAACCGAAGAACAGCTGAAAGAAAAGCAAGATGCCATTAGAAAACTATCTCAACAAGAGCAAAATAAATGATGTCGAATCGAACGCCCAAAATCAAACAATCGGGTAAATGCTGGTAGTTTATGCAGCAATTGTCACCTTCGACTAGAACATACGCATCCAAACTTGTGTTTTTGAAAGTTGCTCATCTGTTTTTAAATGCGGTAAAGAGAAACAGCATCCAGGCAAGTGTTCTTTGAAAAAACTAAGACTTGAAAGAGCAACGCTCAAGTCAAAGAAAAGAAAACTTAAAGCCGAACTGCGCAACAAAAAGGAAGCCGTCGCCAGTGTTCGCTCATCAGTGGTTAACTGCATAGAAAATGAACTCATCCACATACACAACGAAGCTTGTGTCTCAAACGGAATAAAAAATTGGAGCCTGTTATGAAAGCATGTCTATTTACTGCAGTCGTATTGCAAGAGGCACTTAATTGGAAAAATCCCTCCGAAACACCAGATCATGTCTTGTCTAAATAAAGCTGTTAACAAGGAAGTGGACATATCCTCTGCAGCACAGTCACAAGTCAAAACAAGAATTCATAGAGAGAATCCGTTCAAGAATACCCTGAAGAAAGAAGGAATTGTCTTCCCACCTGGAAATGGTCCCGAAACATTGTCTGAGAGTGACATATATCAAACTGCCCCTCAAACTAAATGCGAAGAAGACGAGCAATTAAAGATGGTTATTTCTCTTAGTACAGAAACACAATAAGAGCGACCAGCTGATCATAGTGGTACAGAAACACATAAAGAGCAACCTGCTGATCACAAGGAGAGTGAAAATCTACTTGTTGGCCAATCTGTTAATGAAGTACAGAGCCAGAGTTTGCACAATTTTATGTACCGTGTTGATACGAGCGAACTGATTTCACTGATGGAAGGAAGTCAGTCAGATAGCAAATTATTCCCAGAAATTGCTGAAAAAGATGTTGACACAAAAATAGCAGAGTTGCTGTTAAGTCTTGGTGGAAATAGAATTTGATTGTATTTTGCATTTGATGAATGATAGCACTCTCTGCAACTACATCAACTAAATGAGCCGAGTATGTGTTTTTACTTAAAGTTTGAAGTTTGTTTGCATATTGTTACTACAATTTACTCCACTGGCAGTATATTTACTGCAAGATGTTGATATTATTGAAGTTATGTTTAGCCTGTTATAACTAAAGCAATTAGGAAGTATGTTTATAAAATCCTTTCACGTCTTCTTGAGTAAGTTTTTCTACGGCCAACTTTGCAGCCAGATGCAGATTCTCTTTTACCTTATCTCTGAATTCGTAATTAAGAACAGTCTTTACTTTGTTAAAGCATAGCTCAATAGGATTTAGGTCTGGGGAATAAACAGGTGTATACAGTAATTCAATACCCATTTTGCAATGATACCGGTTGAGCACGATGTGCATACTTCGATACTTGGATGCATTGCAAGCATTGTCTAAAATAAAAACTAAGGAACGAACATGTGCAGGCAAAGTATCATGACAATGGTCTGAGTATTGTTACATAAGATTCGTATGAGTAATCACATGAGTATTGTTACGTATGCTGAAATGTTCCAACAAAGCAAACAAATTCACAAATCAAACAGTACAACATAAATGCAGCGGAATAATCTGGCATACAATGGAGGTGGCCGCAAAGTGAAAATTCCTGTTAAACATTTGCTGCAACAAAAAATGACATATTGGGCAATCTGAAAACAACATGGCTCCACCTTCCCACAATATATTGGTCTCAACAGTGAGCATCTGATACGATATATAATTATTCACTCAATCTCACGTAGGCATAGATATCTCCTGACACAGGCACAACAACCCATATATACAGAAGACTCGACAACAACCACTGCTTGCATTGACAGTAGAATAGTAGCTGAGCGCATTGTCAGCATAATTGATGTTTAGTTTCTGCACAAACTTGCGGTTGAAAGGTTAGAAGAACTACGCACATAAGAGGTATAAATGGCAAATACAAAAAGCAAGACACAGCATCAGTTGACTGTATAACATATAATGTCCTGTGCACATTAGCAAAGGATTTTACTAAATTAGCAACACGATGCTACAAATTAATACAGGTACTAGTTACAACTCTACAGACGTGTTAAATGCATATATAGGAGTCGTAAATTCATGAATCGGTCCTGTGCCGAAAAACCCAATTGCTGAAACCTCAACGTGGGCATCTGAAAACAGACATTCGCTCTAGGCCCTCAACACATAAAAGGTCACAAACATTGTGTCACAATAGTAGACATGGGCAAGAAGTAATCTAAAATGCTCATGACTTCTAGGTTAAAACAATTAAGTTTTGGAGCCCACAACCTCTGGGGCGTAGTGTGACAAGTCATTTGTCCCTATCTCTAAAATGACCACCTCGGGTCTGAAACTTTGAACAACATGCATGTCGTGCTTCAAAAGTTTGTCCACTGTTCTGCTGCCTACACCATGCAAATGTACATACCCTGATTCAGGGAGGTCAAAATTATACTGGTGCACTGTTCAAAATGCACATCTAAATCCGCCCATAGACAGCAAGCAAAAGAATGGCCAAGAACCGAAACTTCCAAGAAAGACATGTTGAACAACGTCTCCTAACTTAAAACAAATTATATAGGTCTGTACCTTATGAAAATTTTTCATAATGCAACTTGCCAGCCAAGATGTAGGAAAGAATGAGCAGTCATAACCTTACTTACACTTATATAGTGCCACTCCTCTCTGCTTCTGCGTATGACAATCATGTGATACCAAAATTACTAGTACAATTGATGTTCATGCAGTCTCACTGCACAAATTATCTGTTTATTGAAGCAGGAAATAATAAAATCATTATTAGTATGCCAATAACTTGTTTTTGCTTCTGGGTAGAGGTATTCTTTTTGGACTCCTTGACTATAAATACTACTAGAAACTCAATATCATTGAATGATTTATTTATAAACAACATTACTATTGCAGCTGCGTCATTCCAAATCAGTTTGACAAGTGTGTGAAACCAACCTGAGTCAGATTTTAATGAAAATTGCACCAAGAAAAAATACTAGTAAGATATGAATACCCACCAAATTTTGTGTCAATATCTCTAATGGTTCTTAAGATATCGGCTTTTCAATTTTAGGACTGCTGATTACAGTTAGTCATTACATGTTAAACAAAAATGTGGATTATTTTGACTGATAATTTTGTATTTTTTAATACAACAAGCTGGAAAACTGGCTGTTTACCATTTTAATACATGCTAAATTGGAATATAATGTCAAAATTGCCTTCATTTGATGAGTAAAGCTAATTTTCTTTGTCTGAAACAAACAGCAATTTGGAAAAACTAGACAAAAAGTGTCAGGTGATGCATTGAAAATTTTCCATGTGGATCATATAGCAACAGAACAATTTTTGGTGTGTCAGATGCATATATAATAAGGATTGCCTTCACCAAGTTCTGACTTGGTGTCTTCCCTAGATTAGCTGAAAAGTATAAGTAACAAAAAATCATTAGTAAATTTCTTTGAAATTGTGCTCCAATATGGTAGAAACGGTAATACAGCTTTACACTGATGATTATAAAATAGCTCAAAGTATATCAGTGCTCTGTTTTCAAAAATTTTATTTTGTGGTAAGTTTTGAATGATTATTGTAGATTAGACTTGTGAAATATGTAAGTCTAATCAAAATATATGACAAGGATTGACTTCCAAAGTACATGTTTGGGTTGCACAATTGTTAAGTGTATTTCATGGGGAAAAGTTAGAATGGGACAAAATAATTTGCATGCATGAGGTACATCCTAGGAGTGAATAAATGAACTTTTCAGTTTATCGAACTCTAATACCATTCTCTCAAGGAAATATGTCTTCAATAGAAAAACTAAGAATTGTTCAGTTGGAATCTACTTGAAGGAAAGCTGTCATTTGAGTGTTTATACAAAGTTCCCTTGACTGAAATCATTTAGCCTCTTAACTGTTGAGGAGAATAAGTTATTAACACTGAGAACAGGAATTGCAACCAGCCCTGAACTAGAATTGTGTTTACATCATGAGCAGACAGTTCTTAAAAAATATTCACAGAACCAAAAGAGCTGCTGGAACCCATTCCAAAAACACCAAAAACCAGTAAAGGGCTTCTTGTGAGAAGTTTCAATCAACACTTGTGAAGATTTTAAAAGGCTAAACATTGCAATCATTCCTGGAAAGAGGATATGCTCCACTTGTCGCAAAGAACCTTCAATGCAATTACGGTAATCAAATGAAAAGGATCAGCAGACCATGCTAAATGAATCGGATGCCCAAACAGGTTATGAAAGTAATACAAACACTACGTCTTGAGGGAGCCATAAGGAAATGCTACGGCACGACCTTGAAAAAAGGTTTGAAGACGTAAATTTGAGTCCTATCAATTTGCATGGTGTTGCATCTCATTCCAAAGTTACTTTAGGAAAACGTAAATTGCAACAGTTCCATGAGAAAATGCAACATCAAGAAACTACCATTAAAAGACAAGCTGAAAAAAATATTGATGTTACACCAGAAGATCTGACACCATCAGAGCACGGTCAATCTCATAATTTCAAAGAAATGAAAGAGAAAGCGAATAATTTAGACAGACTTGTTGACCTTATGAAAAACAAGATCAGTTTTTCCAACAGAAGGCAGAAAATTCAAATATTAACTATAACTCCAGCTTCTTGGTCTATTGAGAAAACCAAATCTGAATTTAATGTTTCTGCTTACATCGTCAGGCAGGCAAGAAAGTTAGTAAAAGAAAAGGGTATCTAAGAGTTGCCAGAACCAAAGAGAGGAAAAGCGCTGTCAGAAGAAACAAAAAGATTCGTCATCAACTTTTATTGTGACAATGAATATAGCACACTAACGCCAGGCAAAAAGGATTGTTAGTATAGCAAGAAACAGGCACATGCAGAAGAGGCTTTCACTTTGTGATTTAAAAGAACTCTACACTGCATTCAAACAAAAATATCCACAGTTGAAAGTTGGGTAAGTTTTGCAGTCTGAGACCAAAATGGTGCATGCTGGTCGGATGTTCTGGAACCCATTCTGTTCGTGTCTGCACCATTCATCAAAACGTTGTTCTCATGCTTGGAGCAGTAACTCTAGAAAAAAATCACCATGAACTCATGGACATGATAGTGTGCACCAGGGATTCAAAAGAGTGCATGGTTCACCGTTGTCCCAACTGCCCAGCTGACACCCAAGCTTTAGAAAACTACTTGTTTCATCAACTTCAACCAGAACTTGGAGAAGATGAGGAAGATGAATCACTTAACATTCAGTTCCAACAATAGACAACTGTTGACCGCTCAGCCCTAGTACAGCAGATTCTGCCAGTTGAAGATTTTATATATCTCCTTGTAGAGAAACTTGATAATCTGACAACGCATTCTTACATTGCTAAAGCTCAGACAATGTATTTAAAAAAGTGCAAGGAGGAATTGAAAGACAATGAGGTGATTGTTTTGGGAGATTTTGCAGAGTACCCTACATCCAGCTGTTTTGTGCTATAGGAAGGAAGATACACTGACAGAGAAATCTCTATGCTTCATATAGGATGATTTGAATAGTGACACATGTTTTCTTTGTGAAGTTAAGAAGCAACTTGTGAAAGACATTAAGAAGCAGAGTTTCACAACACCAAGTGTGATGCATTACTTTAGTGACAGTTGTGCTGGGCAATACAAAAACTGCAAGAATTTTATCAACTTGTGCTTTCATGAAAAGGACTTTGATATAAAATGTGTCTGGTAATTTTTTGCTACAAGTCATGGCAAATCTCCATGTGACGGGCTTGGAGGAACGTTGAGGCATTTAACTGCTAGAGCAAGTCTGCAGAGAACTTTTTCACATCAAATCTTGATGGCAAAGTAAGTTTTTGAGTACTG
>JAODVM010053333.1:0-30489 GCA_025400095.1 Phenganax marumi | reverse complement strand
CTGTTGATTTTCCTTCTGATTTGTCCTTCGAATTTCTTTTGCTACATCCTTGTTCTAATTCTTCTAACTTGTCATTTCCCTTCAAATTCTTTTGTATATCTTTTTCCGTTTCCATTTCTCTTCTTCCGTCACTTTTTATCCTTCATGTCTTTCTTTGCTCAAATCCATACAATTCTTCGTTCAGCGATATTAGCAGTAGAGCCTTACCTATTTGAGAAAAAGTATAAACACATACTCAGGTAAATGAAGCTCGTACGCAATAAATACGATACATTACCTTCTCATTTTCTTGTTTTACATTTTAGCATCTTTATTTTTTAAATAACTCTTAGCAGATTTCTTTACAAGGCCACTTCCATACCATCATCTAGAATGGGAATGTCGCCTTGTTTGTCCTATTTCAACTCTCCATGGCCAGGCCGTCGATATTCCCCTAACCTTATAGAATATACAATACTTGGCTTCTGTCATCTTTCATCTGACTACACCACCGCGCGAAATTTCCAAAGCGTAACTTACACAAATAATGGTGACTTGTTTGTCTTCCTTCTTCCCAGGAATTGCTGAAACTGCTATCATAGACAAAGGCAGAAATATTCTATGTATGTTCTTAATATTTGTTTTACAAAGTGGCTTAAAACTCGAAATTCCTAAAGTATTTCATAGTTACATAATACTATACGAAACTGAGGAATAGCCCAAGAGATGCAGCGTTTTCAGTAAACTAACCCTCCCTCATGATATCGTAGCTTGTTCGCGCGATGGAACAGCACGTCTTTGGGATTGTGGGACAGCTTCGTGTCTAGGAGTAATTGCAGAGTGCTCTTGTCCTATCAATGCATGCGCTGCAGAAGCAGTTTCCCAAGAGATGGGCGCAAGAGAAGAAGCGATAAGTAAGTAGCCCTGTAGTGCCTCATGATTCGTAAAAAATATGGCCTAATTTTATCACGGGGCCATCATTTGAAATCATTGAATTTAAGCTGAGAAAGAGATTGGAACAGTCGGGAAACTGCTGGTGATGGCTAGAGAAGACAAGATATTGCAAGGAGTTGGCCTTTACTCCAGACAGAAAGTACGTTGTTTAACTTCAGTATGGACCCAATCAAAAGTTGTGGTGGATGGTGAAGGACCAACTTATTTAGTCATGGATAAAATTGCTTTCATTTTCTAACACAGGTATTTGAGGTACCTGGATCTGCTGCGTTCAACGCGTGCTGTTTTACATCAGAAGTTAACATCCTAGCTGGGACACAAGATGGTTGTCTCAATAGATATGATATACGAAATATAGAGTAAGTACGGACTTGGACTTATTACTCGGCAGGCTGCTAAATGATGATCTCGTTTGGCTCCCTTTTGAGTATCTACAGAAATATGCGAATCATTCAGTGAGACTGAAAAAAGAGCTTTAAAACTTTTAGAACGCCACTTAGTGTAGTGAAAACGTCAGGATCTTCCATCTTATCAGTACAGAAATCTGGCGACGGCAGTCTAGTTAGCACAGGTATAATATAAAACTAAATCAATACAGCGCAGCATGTGCTGTTGTATATTAGTGTGATATTTTTGTTTCTTAAGGTGACGGATGTTGTTTTCTGTGGTCAAAAACAGACAAACAAGATGTGTCCTTCACTGGACCAGATTGTGATCCTGTGTATAAAGTTCGAGGAAATAAGAATCATGTCTATACTGCATGCAGAGATGCCAAAATAAGAAAATATATTCTATGACATTGCTCGTTTCCAAAAATATGAAATTTAACCTAATCTCTGGGCGTTGTCGACGGCATCGAAATTTTTGATTCAAACAAAAAAATATTCAAACTTGTAGCTATGTGTCAAACAGATGTCAAACATTAAAAGGTCATTTAAAAAAACACGTTAGTGAACAATTGGGGTTATATTTATCCACTCGCACAAATATATATCGTACAACTCTGTACTGCCATCAAAATTAACAAATTTCAAGATTTAAAATCACTTCAATTGCAACTCCTGTTATTGCCTAGCATGTTTTCTCAATAAGAAACAGTTTACGAGAATAAAATTATTTTCATTTTAACGAACATAGAAAACTATGCTTTTGTGATTATATAACTCTGTCTATTTCTTGCCAAATCGTCCTTGGGATATTGATTCGCGACCGAAACGACCCTGTTCCATGTTTTTCTCACGGCCAAATCTTCCTTGTTCCTCAGTTTCAGAGAATCCACGACCAAAACGACCTTGATTTTCCACAACATTTCTTCCAAAACGACCTTGGTCATCCTCCTTGGAAAATTGCCCTCCGAAGCGACCGTTTTCTGAGAAACCTCTACCAAATCGTCCTTGTTTTTTGTCTTCCATTAAATATCTTCCAAACCTTCCCTGGTCATCTTCTTCAGAAAATTCTCGCCCAAAGCGACCTTGTTTATCATTCAAGATATTCCTGCCAGACCTCCATGGTTCTTCACCATCTAGCTTCGAAACTTCTCTCCCAAACCTTCCTTGCTTTTCATCTCCTAGCAAATCCCTTCCAACTTTTTCTTGACTTTCACTTGTGAATAACTCTTTCCCAAATCGACCTTGCTCAAAATCCTTCCTAGAACATCTTCCAAAACGACCTTGCTCTAAGTTCACTATACCACCGTCGTCCTTCTCTCGTCCAAAACGGCCTTGCTCTGCTTCAGATTTTTCTCTGC
Source organism: Phenganax marumi (assembly GCA_025400095.1). Classification (NCBI taxonomy): domain Eukaryota; kingdom Metazoa; phylum Cnidaria; class Anthozoa; order Malacalcyonacea; family Clavulariidae; genus Phenganax; species Phenganax marumi. The sequence goes on along the minus strand of JAODVM010053333.1, from coordinate 27,809 downwards.
CAAAGCGTCCATGACTGGTCATTTCATATTCCCTACCAAACCGTCCTTGTTCAAGATTTTCTTCCTCTCTGCCAAATCTGCCTTGAGCCATTTCATGTTCGCCAGCAATACTTGCATCTTTTTCTGAAGTCTCATCTCGACTGATTTCTTCATGAGTCAACACAGCGCCGACTCCTAATGATTCATCATTCTTGACAGGAATTGGAGTGACTGCACTCAGGATGCTACATGTCAATAGCAGAGCTATTATGCAGTTCATATTGGGGTCTCTGTAAAGTCAAAACGAAAATCAATAAACAAACTGTACTTGTTCCACTATCAAAGGAAAGTCTGCAGACCTTCTTGATATCACAATTATTTAAACTGTTCACCTTTCCGAGTAGCATAACTTACTTTCTCAGTACATTACTTTAACTTTTGCATCCTAAGCAATTTTTTTCATTAACCGTCATGCCTCATGAACAAAAAACCGATATTGGATCAACTAAAATCTTTCTTGTTTTAATTTCATATCAATTGGAACTAGCAACACGAAATTTTCAAATCACTTTTTCCAACAGTATCTTCTTTACTTTACGAAGAACGTTCTCGGTTTCCCAGCACGGCAGAAGTTAAGAAAGAATAGTTTTATTCCAAGTTTTAAAAGAAAAATGAAAGAATGTAAAAGCAAGTGTAAAAAAGTTATCAAAAAATCAAAGCATTGGCCTTAATTAAGCCACTCCTTTTTATACGAACAGCCCAACCAAAAATGCGCAAAGTTTACACTTAAATATACATACCTCAATACTTTGCGTTTTTCGCGTCTCTTCGCCAACTCAATATCGTGGTTTTTGCGCTGTTTCACTGATGTAGTTTTTGTTGTAACTGAATTACACGCCCCAATTTCACATTGCTTTATAATCTGGGTTTGCCGTGTGAAGTGTGCGCGCACCTGTCTTGCCGGATGCGACGAGTGGGCCGGCTAGCACACAAAGTCAATGTACAGCATTTTGGGGAGAACAATTAATATTTCGCAATTAACCCTTATCATGAACAATTAGCAAGCTTATTGCTTTCGCAAATGAAACTTCGCGGATAAATATAAAGAATATAGAACTTGGCAGTGCGTCTACTAATTGAAAACGATATGCGCGCAGAGAAATAAATCGAGATTAATCGAGGAACGTCGCTGGGGTGTGATGCATAAAAGCTAAGTAAAACTGTCAGGCGCCATGCAATATATATAAGACCCTTCGCTTTTACTCTGCACACTCTGCACCTGCTTTTTACCAATCGAAATCCCTACATTAAGACTTCTTAATTGACGCGTATAGTAAAACGAGTTAGTAGTAGTACAGTCTGCGCTTTATAAAATTGCCGCAATGTTTAAACTGTAGAGAATATAAAATTATTACATAAAAACGTTTAAAATCTTTTTCATGACAGTCACGTAGACGAAAACATTACGACGAATAAACCATTATATACTTTCCAACTCCAATTAGCAAAATATTACAGGTTCGAGCTCCAAAGATCAACAAAATCAAAAAACAATGCCGAAAATTTAAAGATTTATTTCTACTTTGTACGCAGAGTTGCGCACACAAAAATAAAGCTGTAATTTTTGTTCAAAACTGACTGAACTTATTGTTGGTTTACGCTGTTATAAATATGTTAACGATTTTGTTGTTAAAATACCCCGAGCAAAAAAACGGCAGAAAGAATATACCAAGTATTGTAACAGTCGCTTCGTTGCTTGCGTTTTACATTTCTATCAAATTTTACGATTAAAATCACTGATTACACATCAAATAAAACAAGTTGTAAAACCTCCTTCACCGTTTGTGACATATTCGCGCGGTACGTCCGACGTGACCGGGCCTTTTTAAGCAATGATGGACAGTGCGCGTCCTTTTTCATGTCATTTTTCACGCCTTTCAATAATTCAACCTTGCTTTATTGGCTCTTGTCGAGCAAAATGACGCTTTCTGCCGCGCTAAAACTTCACAAACAAACGCTTGACAAGGAAATGAAACACAGGACTAGAATTGAAATTGCTTTATGTAAATTGTTAATGATTACTGTCGCGCACATTAATTGTTCTAACGCGTCAATGACACAGCTTTCATTTTTTGCACTTTGTGCAGGGCATTCTCAACACAACCATGCACGCTCACAACTGCCTCAATTTTTCTGCTATGAATACAATTTTTTTCATATAACATAATGTGCAACTCCTAAGCAAAGTTTCTATATAGTTTGTGGAGTATTACTGAATCGGTCAATAAAACAACGAAAATCAAACTAGTAATGATCTGCCTGTAAAGACAAAAACAAACACACGAAGAAGCGTACTTGGCAAGTTTCCGCAAACGGTCACAAATAAAAAAAAGCGCGCACACACACGAAGCATTTTCAGAATCTGTGCTTTTCCAATCTTTGAAACTCTTCTGAGAATAAACCTCAAACCTGACTTCAAGATATACATCAGAAGTCTTCGTGTCGGGCTTTAGCTTGAGCAATTTTAACAAGTCAAGTACAATCTTGATTTATGTGAGCTTCACCAGAACAATCTCGAAAAAAATCCGTAGCGCCAATGGCCTATAATGCTTTTCTGTTGCCTGCGATTAGGCAGTACTCTTCTGTAATATGACAGTCTGATGCAGAGACAACCATACAGCTTACATCCGCGTCTTGATGCAACAAAAAACAAACATTATTTTCAAATATGTTTTTTCAGTGTTTGAGTTGTCCATGCACATTCAATAATTGCAGACCTCCAAACGGAAAAATATAGTGTGTTCCGCAAACAAAACTTTATATAGTTAGCGTATAGAATACGTTTAATATTCAACATCAGTAACTTAATCATGGCGGCTGGCCAATATAGACAAAATATACGTATAATAAAATAACCACTATGCGCATAGACATCAGAGTAATGATTCTCAATTGCTACTCTTGTGCAGCAGAACGCAATATTTGTGTAAAAGCAATTTGTTTAATGCTCCTTCGCATCAAAGCTAATTTTACCAAAACCTTCCTACTTCTATAATATTTGGACACTAAATATTTTAAATATTGGACTCCTTGTTGAAGTAGTCTATGGAACTCCAATAGGAAACGTAACCACTTTTCCAGCTAATAAATAGGAATTTTCTGCTGATGTTATGGTGCTAAATTTTCCATCGAAAAGATATGGATAATTTTGCAAGAACTACAACGAGCAAGCCAAAAGTTTTTGACTCAATTACACAATTTGTTAAAGGTGTGCTGTGTATTAAAAGGCGCATGCGTTAACTTATCCTGTTCTTTAAATATGAAATCATGAATGATATATTGTACACATTTTGTACATATTGTACAACTTTTAAATTAAACTCTAAACATCTATAACATAATTCAATTCCTTTCGACATCCCAGCGAAGTAAAAAGTTATATAATACCAAATTGGCATAATCTATAATATAGATATCGATTTCGTCCCCAAATCGATAGCTTAGTAAATTTCTAATAATTTTCGTTGCGTGTGGTCGTTAGGCTCTGCATGGATTCTACGAATTTTCACTTGGAAGAACAGGCACGTCTATACTTAACACATATGGAATGACAAGGTAGAGATAAATGGCATTATATGATATTCCCGCGATCGTAATCAAATTATTCAACTTTGATATACATAGTGAGTTAGCATAGCAGCTGCAGTAAAGTCTTAAAGTCAGTTTTGCTGTCTCATAATAGAAGAGGATATCTTTTTTAATTTGACTGAAAATCTTGACAGTATACAATTGAGACTTGTGGTAGCCAACGAATGTCAAAAATATATTTAGTTCCACAATCAACAGGGTACACAAAAATTTTGCGCTTCCCTCTGGTAGCTTATAAGCTTCAAAATTTTCCACATCCAAATAAAGAAGTCCTTCTATTACCTCCAAACAATAGTATATAAACTTTTTCTAGTCAATGCATATCAATTGTCGAGCCTAACAACGTTATAAGTTCGACTGAACTCAAATGTAAGTTATGGCCCAAACTGAGGAAAATGGAGCGCTGAGAAGCCACAATTAAAGTGGACATGAAAAAAAATTCAGTTTCTTAGCTAATACAGTACGACAGAAGTTACATGGATTAATCAATAATTAAAATGATCGGCACTTGATAAACTAGAAACATAACACGGTCATTTGAGTAAGAAAATATGTCTAATAAAACAACAGAGACGCTCAAATGAGCTTCACGTGGATGTAGCGGTTCGTATGCTCTTAGATTTGGATTTATCAACGCAATAATTAGTCAGTCAATCCTGTTAAATGCACTAAATCGCATTTGCCGCTTCTTTAGTAGAATGCAGCTAAAAGCGGTCAATCAAAATGAAATGAAAATCGGTCTTTATGAAGCTACGCTAACGCAACGACACTATAATATTCCCTAAGAATCGCATCTTGCATTCAAGTTGCCCAACGAAATTAAACCTGTACACACGTATGAATGTTAAAATGCACTTTATTCAAATTTGGCCAGTTCCAATAAAAAGATAATAACAAGCTAAGACAACAAGCTACCTCGCCTATCCTTACCTCACGTAACTACAGGGTGCGTGGCATCATTCCCCTCCCCGTTCAGTAGGCCCTCGGTCCTCTCCCCCGGGTCAGTATACCCACCTATGTATGGGATCTTAGTCACTACAGCATCACCCCCCTGGGGTGAAATGTCGTCTATGGGAGAGGGCGTCCTTTTGGGTTCCCCAAGCAAGTGGCTGATTGAGAAAGTCGTAGAGCAGGGGGGAGTCCCGGTTGATTTACGTACACTAGGTTCTAGAGCTGCCCCAAACGGACTAACTGTTGGAACGAGTTCAGCTGGTGCTTCTTCTGCTTGAGACTTCGTGTTTTCTGTGAAGATTTTTGCGTCTGCCGTGTTTCGACACGCGTATTCCATGTTGGGACTCGTCTCTTCCGCGCCAGAATTTGCGTTTTCCATGCTGGGATTGGCATTTTTCGTGTGGAACAATACGTTTCCCGTGTTGAAATTTGCGCTTTTCCTGTTGGAATCTTCCATTTCCGAGTTGGAGTTGGCCTTCTCCTTGTGGGACAATGCATTTTCTGTGTTGGATATTGCGTTTTCGATGCCAAGGTTCACTTTCTCCTCTACACAGCGTACGTTCTTTCTCGCAGACGACACGTTTTCAACAACAGGCAGCACGTGCTTTGTCTCATATTTCTCGCTTTCAATCTCGGAACTTGCGTTTCCAATAACTGGGGACACGTTGTTGACGTTTATGATCGCGTCTGTCACTTCCAACTGCATGTTTCCAGCCTCTTCAGAGGACACGCTTGCCACATTTTCTTTCACGTTGCCATATTCAGCATTATGGACTGCCAGCTCCATGTCTTTGTCTTCAGATTCCTCCCCAGGCTCTTCATGGCTGCCCTCGGCCTCCATTTCCTCGGGCCCAGACTCCGGGCTTTTATCTGTCCTATCAGCATCACCATGAATATCATCTACTATGTGTTTTTGCAAAGGATTAGGCGGCTGAGTTCTGGCCACATTTAAGTTTCGCTCCAAGATGCGAATCTCTTCGATCTGTTTTTCTCCTTGTTGCCTTTCTTCAAGCAGTTCAGTTTTGACGCTTTTCAGTTGTTGTTGTAATGTCAATATAGTTGACTGCATACCTTCAACCTCCTCATCGAGCTGAATCACAAAATCGTTCAGTTCTACAAAAAAAAATGAAATTTCAACGAAAGTTATAATAACAACATGTATAAATACATGTTTAATCAGCAACTACAGAATATTGTTAACGTCCGCAAACCACGACAATCAATATATTAATATACATTAACCTACTAATTTATATTTTGAAACAGTACAAGTAATCTATTAGGCTACGTTATTGTAAAATAAACAACAACATATTACTGTGATGCTGAAAAACATTGTGCTGGATAATGCGAGAAAGTTATGCAAACAAGTGCTTAATCAAATAATTTTACACAAACTCTAAACAGTTCTTACCATCTTGACTGGTCTTCAATTCTTCACTATATTTTTTTTGTAAAGCAAGTTCGGCCTCAAGTTGTGCGACGCGACCTTGCGAAAGTTGTCTACCCAACTCCTGGTTCTCTTGAATCAACATACGGCATTTTGCCATCAACTTTTTCCCTGTAACGCTACACAAACAGCCAGCAGTAGCTGCATTAGCGCATGCTCACAATGAGGTTGCCAAGCGCCTTTATTTCGTCTTGACTCTTGACTTCGTAAAAAATTTATAAAATGTACTTTTTCAAGTAAAATATAGTAAACAAAAACTTTACATGTAAATTGCCTTCAACGCGCTGAAACTGATTGCAACTCATTTTCTTATATTCTGAGAATAAGTTCATTCAAGGAGTTCATGTTAAAGATTCTCTCCTCAGCTCTTTCTCTCTCACCACTTTGATTTTCATACTTAATACATTCTCAAATCATAAAGCATAGACATTCGCTTCTAATTTTTCAAGCAAATGCATTTGACAAAAGCTTATACAAAATGTCTTCGTAATGCAAAACCGTTTGGGCGTTACTGCAAATTCATGGAAACATTTAGATATATGCTATAAAGTTGATTTACCCTACTGCATAATTCATACAATATAATATTGGATTGTTTAAATCTGTTGGCCTTGGAGTATGCCATATTGCATATATCATATTGGGCAGCAGTATAACTCATTCAAGGAAGCCTAAACATTGTATAACATGAATTCATCTTGGCCAAATGCAAGTAATTAATAATAAAGTATAGAGTAATAGATAATAATTAATAATAAAGTATAGAGTAATAGAGTATTAGAAAATAGAGTGTTATGCAAAGTTGAACGTCTAGAGCATTTAAAGCTGGCTACGTATCAGTAGCCTTCACAACAACATACAATGCAGTAATTTGTACATGTGTGAGGTGATGTATGCAGATAAATCACATAGCTTATAGGCCGGTTTACACTGTCAAAGTTTTTGTGATCAAAATAGGAATTTTTCACCGGGAAATTCTATGTTCTGAAGAATTTGTAAGAAATATCAATGTGAGGTAGTTCCTTGTTGAGCACTGAATCAGTTACCTTAAATATTTTTAGCAAATTCTTCAAAAGTTAGGAGTTATGTGTCTGAAATTCCCACTTTGATCACAGAAACTTTGACAGTGTAAACCGGGCCTATGTACGAGAACCTGAGGGACATATATCCTATACATGTTACACACAACACATCGGTACCTGTCTGGCGTGAATTTCCACGCACTCAAGTCATTCTGTGCTTGCTCCAGTTTCTCCTTTGTTTCATCCAATTCAAATCTCATTCTTTGAAATACAATGTTTACAGCAGGGTCGAGCAGAGTCGAACGAAGTTGCGCGCCGGCCGGATTCTGGGCTTGTTTTAAATCATGGATTTGGGTCTAAACAAACAGACACCTTAATCAGAAATTTAGGGGTTCCTTAATACGCAAAGTTGTAAAAAATCTGGAAATCATGGACTTGCTCCTAAACTTACCACAAAAACCTTTTCACAATCATTTATTGCGGGACCCAACATAGAGATTTCTGATCGCCATAAGCAACCTCTTGCAGCGATTCGATCGCCATAATAAAAAATGACAGTGGCATGTCCATTTTACCTTTAATCCTTCGCAAACCAAATCATTCAAACGGACAGGTCAAGAATGTTAGGCATTACAATTTAGATTTCATTATCTTTCCCCTTGCCAATATTGGAGCTTTTAAGAAGATAGTTTCTATGGTTTTGAAATTGTGCGAAGGATTGCAGGAAAATGGACATGCTACTACATTTTTTTGTTATGGAGCTTCAGAGAATACTGGCAAGAGTTGTTAAGTACGATTGTGAGAAAGGTGTGTATGTGAAGTGAAAGCGATGAAGAAATCAGTGTAGGCATTCACTTCCATGGAAAAATCATTGAAGTGAAGGCAATGTAGAAATTTAACCATCACTTGCTTCAAAAGCAAATGATCATTAAATGTCTGGTAATATTTTGTTGTGCAAGTTAACGACCAAAACGTTTTGGTATAGAAGGACAAACACATCACAAGTTGTATAGTATACACCATTGACTACAAGATTAAAAGTCTTAAATCTAGTCTATGTTGCTGGTGCAGTTCTTTAGCACACACATAGTCATCCATATAGTTGATTGTTTGTTTCTTCTCAAACTGTTCACTAATGAACATACAAATGTTCTAGCTTAAGAACTTAATATATCTTAAGAACAAGCAATGCCAAGATATCACATGCACATTGCTTGCTGCTCACATACTGTAAGTCTTTTTTGCACAGTTCAAACTACCACTAACAGCAACATCTATAAAATAATACCACAGTCCACTGGTGCTAGATACTAAACCACATCAGTTGATAACAGTTTAGACTGCTATAACAAATCAAATGCCATTATGATTGTACCATAGATGACCTGTTTTTGTCTATAGTTTTCGAAAGGCGCAACAATGGGCTCTAGTTCCAAATATTTGTTGTTCTGACCAAAGTAAAGTCACCCAATTTTGCCAGAAAAAATTGGTCCGTTCTCACGATTTATTGTACCACACGCAAGTGACACAACTCAAACTGTTCCACGCCATTCCGTTGCTTAACCAGTCGCTCAGTCCAAACTCGAGAAGTTTATTACGTACTTGCAACAGTTGATAAGTTAAACGAGAATACTGTTCCACAAAAATATCTCACCAGAAGTTCTTGCATTTCTTGTTCTTTTGTCGCTAAGCGCATCACAAGCACATTTTCACGTCGAGTCGACTCTTGCTGTTGAAATTTTAATTTCTCCTCAGATTCACGAAGTGATGTAAGTTCACCAGCTAAGAACACCAAATTACAATAAATAAATTCATTGAAAGGCATTAATCTGGTCTATTTCTTTAGTATATACGAACCATTTGATGTTTGCTGGAACTTCTCTTCAAGACGATTGATATATTTGTCTTGTTCTTGAAATCTTATATGACAAACATAACATTTAAAATAACGCATATGTTCATTTTATAAGTGTTTAGAATCTCAACTTTGCTGAACAGAAATTGGAATAAACAAGATATCATAGAATTTAGGGCCTTTCTTGAAATATGAACAACCAAAGTGTGTAATGGTTATATAGAATTATGGTTGAAAACAGGGTACCCGGTAGTATTGTTGCTCATCTATCAAAAATTTTTTCAGTGTTTCAACATGCAACTATTTCCTGTCAAAAATGGTGTACATTTCTAACAATTATGTATACAAAACAACAGATTAAGCAGTATTAGGAAAACAAAATAGGTTTTGATAACACATTTAGCAAGATACTTACTTGGATAACAGCGCTTCTTTGCTCAACTTTTTTATATCATTCACATTGTCCGAGAGCTTTATCTACAAAGCCAAAATATACAAATATTTTGAGCAAAAAAAAATGCTGCTCGTCAAAAGACCTTGAAAAACAATCACGCATTTTTCCACAACAAGAAGTCATTACAAAAAGCATGTTTTCGGCTCTATTTTGCGCAACTTACCCGCTTTGGTGACGGCGGCCAATCCAAATTTTCGACTTTTTCCAAGTTCGAATTTTCACCTTTTCCTAACACGAAAATAAACAGAAATATCAGAGACTCTGGTTCAAACTTTATATAATTCAAAACATAAGACGAGCATGTATCCACTAGCTATACCTTCAGTTTTCCCAGACATTGTAAAAGCGCTACTGAAACCAATTCAAATATAGTAATTCTTCTTCACCTATTTGAACGCCATGCTTTTCGGTTCTTTAAAGAGTTGCATTCTGGGATTGTCACCCCGGTAGTTGCTTCCACTGTAAAACACGCTCTTTTTTTCAGAGATCAGAGAGTACTGTAAAAATCATATATAGAGATCAGCGGATTTAAAGAGTCAGAACACCCCAGTTATACATAGTGATCAGTGGAATTAAATTAAATGATGTACCATTCAAAAAACCACGTGCGTGCCTGATCTAATCAACATGGCGTCTCCAGAGGAGTGCAATAATGAATCTGAGAAAAGATTTTATGTATTCTACTGCATTGGTTGCCGTGCTATCTTTGGAGATAGTTTAGCAATGGCTAGAATGAACAGACATCTGGAGAGTGTATCACTGGATGGTTTGTGATAGCTTTCTGGAGTAACCATTGTTGTCCTAACATTTGTTTATATAAATACTGTACAGAAAGTTGCATCATTGCAGTAGTATGTCTACAGTGCCTTAGGCAAATATGCTATTGTCTTTCAGCTGTAACAGAGTTTGTAACAATATCCCAAGAATCCAAAACATCTACTGATAACGAAGATAAAGGAAGGTATATATTGACTCGTTGTATGATCCAAAGTTCTAGCAAACTCTGATTGATTCTCAGTTTAAGCTATATTGATTATTACAGCACCTACATTATTCTGGAGTGCACTTCATGTCATCGTCATATTGGCCGTATTTATGAAACAACGCCAAGAAAGCTTGATCGCATCAGGTAACTGTTCAAAGACCCTCGATTTCCCTTTATTGTTAACCTATAGCACTTGACCGACGCACCCTTTCTTTCTTTAGAGATCTTTACACACTGGAGTTAAGCAAAGTTCAAAGTTATCAACTTGGAGAATGCCTTAACACCAACATCAAACCGGAATTTCAAGATGCAGATCTTATGGTAGATCTATCCAGTATTTTATGAGCATTTAAAAATTTGCAAGCATAGGAATTGGGCACCTGTGAAAAGATATCCTCTTTGATAAAACACAGCTAAATTTCTGCTCCTTTGAAGTTCGCCAGGCTGTCCAACGTTTTTCTCCTATTCCCTCACAGCTCCATTCAATGGTTCTTAATTTGACTGAGAGAGTACGAAAACTAGAAGATCTTGTGGAAGAGGTTGTAAGTGACAACGAAGATGTTGAAAGAGTATTAGATGAAAAAAGCAACCAGAAAAAACGAAAAACAAGATAAAACATTTTTTGAGAATGTTGCGTGGTGATAAGTTGTCACAAGGATGCTTCAAGGTTGCGTGTGAATTGATATTCTATGGTTTATTGGGCAAAGTTTGTTGATAATGTCTCACATTGGGTGGAACAATGCCTTAATAACAAGACTCTTCGGAGCAGTTCAAGCGAAAGGCATAGAAAATGAGAAAGGTCGTAAGAATAGAAAAGAGAATGGAAAAGATTAAGAGAATAGGAAAGTATGTAAGAGAATAAAAATATGTACAAAGTTTAAAGCTTAAGAATGAGACAGGAGTGAAAGAATATATTCAAAACTGTGTATAGCTACCACCAAAGAAATCTTTTTGATCAAAACTCTTGCAAAACAAGAACATCAGGATACTCTTCCTGTGCAATCTTTATAACAGAAACTGGAATCTTGATAACCAATGAAGTTTGTGTTGCTTTTATCCAACTACCATCATTCACATCCTGACTAGGCACTACAACACAACACCAGTCAAGTTGGTGAGGCAATACAAACTCTCTATGATACATGCCCTGACACTTACAGAATAGTCCGACAGCCTGAATACTCCCAAAGCACCGATTGCCAGTGTACATTTCACCAGATCCTTTTAACAACACAACAGCAAAATCATCTAAACAGAGCATCAGAAAATAAACATACACCATGGCTCCCACAGACAAAAACCAGCTTTTAATTGCTTAACATACATAACTCATTTGTGCCCAGTATTTCTTTATCTGCACTGACTTCCATGGCATTTGCAGACAGGAATAAAGTATGAAAAAACCCTGCTCGAAAAGGAATCTGAACCCCTTTCTAAAGGAATGAAGAACATAACATAGCATGATGTATTGGACTTGCCTAGTCTTGTGCCAAGCTGTGTATGTGACTGTGTCATTAGCAGTTTAACTCATACCTGTCGAAAAGCTTGCCACAGGTTCTAAAATATGCCAAGGAAATTTGATCAGCATGTTAAACAAGCATGAAGATGTGCATAAAATAAAGAGAAAGTGCAAAAAATGCAAGATGTACACTTACAATACTTATGACTTCTAAATCTAGCTGTCCAGTATACTTTGAATAAACTCTCTCATCTTTTCTATCCAGAAGACTTTTCCATTTATGTGAAAGTGCATTGTACAGTTCATGTTCTTTCACACACTGTATGTACCGTAAGAAATATGTCAGAAAAAAATTTTTTGAGTGGTAAATTTTACCAGTAAAACTTTGATGACTGAAGATATAATAATTATACCTGAATGTCACTACAGAAAAGGTGGTCTAAATGATCTTTTTTCAAAATCAATACCAAGCATGGGCACTCAGCTCTAAAATATAAAAGACACAAGCAATGGCATCATCAACAAGGACAGACCTGCCAACCCTTGAGTAGCTGAAATAGTGAGTTGCTATCAAAACAGTAGTGAGACTGACTGAAAAATCATGAGACTTGGAGGTTTTAAGGTTTGCTCAATATGACCAGGATTAAATTTAACAGCACTAGAAAACAATCAATAGATATTCAGTCTTAGGATAGTATGCATGTATATTTCGTTAATATAACTGTAATGAAAGGCTTATATATGGATAAACCTTGTTTACATATTTTGATACTTAGCCTGCCAAGAATATGCGTGGACATGATTTTATGAAAGTTTAGCAGACATTTTGTTTAAAATCGTGAGATTTGGGGGGTTAATCGTGAGATTGTGAGAAAGCATAAAAAATCGTGAGTCTCACGATTAAATCGTGAGACTCGGCAGGTCTGCAAGGACATCATGCGCAACAACCTCATCAGGAATGACGTAATTTACAGTGACATTAGCAACAGATGAATGACATCATGAATGATGACATCATCATGGTTACCAATTACCTTACATCAAAGTTTCTTCTCATCTTGGTAAAGAACTGTTCCTCTCCCATACAGAAACTAGTATTGCTAGCTGATACTGTGATAAGTTCTTGCTTGTCTGAGGTCAATATTTTAGCAGTACCATGAACAAGAATAAAGATTTCGTGTGCATGGTCACCTTGTCGCCAGATGTAACTACCAGTGGGGAATAGCAGAATGATTTCTGAAAGAGAAATTGCTGGTCATACATTGACTCTAAGAATAAATCAAGAATATTGGGAAGTGTTGATATAAACCTGGAGGAGTTTGTTCAACTAGAAAATGAAGACAGTCAGAACTCCAATTATGAAACATTGCTGTCTGCAACAAAAGTGACGTGGTAATGTGAGAAATAGTGTAACTAATATATAGAACTATATATTGGTTAGCTTCAATTACCTCTTGCAGACTTTGATATGCAAGTTCTTTTGATACTGAATATTCTTGAAACAAGTTAGCTGTGTCCAGATATTTCCTTAATTAGAGATTTAATGACCAAAATTTAATAAGCAAGTTGATGGTGATTTAAGTAATTTATTGCACAGACCTTTTAATAAACCATTGGAACAAACCAGTTTTTGGTTTCTCTGTCAACACATTCAAAATACTTTGAGATTTGATAAACAGCAACTCAGCACTACAAAACAAACAGGTTCACAAAAATATTACAATCAATGTAAAAGGAATGGTGATACAAAGCCGAAGGAAGACATCGTGCAAATGTAGACGTATACTTACCCATCTTGTGCTCTGATAGTAAAAGGAGAATTGGTTCCAAAAAATGTTGAAATTTCACCAAAGAAATCACCTTTCTTTATCAAACGTAATGCAACTTCACCATCACTGCTCACAGCCTCAACTCTTCCTGATACCACAACATACAGCCCTAGTGCCATATGGTGCTTTTTTACCACATACTCTGTTGTTTCCAGAATCAAGTATTCCAATACCTTCACTAAAGTGTGCATTTGACCATCATTTATTGCAAGTGAGAGCTTCTGAATGGCTTTTTTGAAGAGCAATACGTAGCTTTCTGGTATCTTGTTTTCACCACGTCTACTTCTCCGCTTAAACATGTTTCAATTCCCTGCATGTGGTATCATATTGAGACAGAATAATGCAGCTACCATACTGCCACCACTACATTGGTTTTGGCATCCTAAAAACGTGTGTGTTTCATTCTGCAGAAGGATATATTTGCAGTACCGTTCCATTGACACTGATGCTATAGCAACCGTGGCATTACCACAGGGATCAATTTACACTTCCTAACTTCTTTACAAAAACCTCTTGTGCTCCGTTATTCAAAAAAAAACTTGTTTCATTTTCATAAACAACTTTCAACGACTCCGCGGTGCTATAATAAAAAAATCATTCCGGACAACTACCTCTGTTTCGATGTTCTCGCCGATGACCGGCGATGACTTTTATCCTTGGAGAAAGAAGGTGTCTCCGCAGGATAAAAGATTCCATTTACCTATGATCACAAACAACGAAGCTCGCCGATATTGGAGAAGATATGGAATGTAGTATAGCTTAAAATGATTTAGACAAGTGCGTGTGAAAAATCAATACTTTTGTTGAGTGCAATGGTCTCTCCTTCTTCCTCGTCTCCATATTGATCATTTTCCTCTTCCGCAGATCCATCATCTTGTTCCGGTTCATCTTCTTCCGTTACAGCCACGCCAGATACTTGAGGAATTATAAACTGAGGAATAAAATCATCTGGCACCTTTAAAAAACGCAAAAACACAAGTAATTTTTCATGTAATGTGTTCTATTTACGAAAAGCTAGTCCAGATTTCTTTATGAGACTATTTTCGTTCAATGAGGTGTTACCTCCCAATATGGCGCATCTAGGTAGAAATCTTTCTCGTCAAGAGGATCAAAAAACTTCAGTCTAGCAATAAAACCTAAAAAAACATCAATAAGATCAGACTATACATCCATATCCCTTCATTTTAATACCAAATACAAGGATTTGCTTACCGGTAAAAACACCGCCTGTAATAGAGATTGCTAGAGTAATCATCAAAGCTGCCACTTGTATAGCACACTGTACGTTGGCTGATCTTCCCTGGCCAGCTTTCATATCTGGAGTGTGTTGCAATAATTCTCGATATTCTGTTGTGTTCTGGAGCGGTGCTCTTGCGGGATAAATATTGTATAAACTAAGAGAAGAGAACATCATTGAAGACTAGCAAAAGGTAAAACTGCAAAGGTAAAACTGAACCGCTGTAGCACAGGACGACAGCATTTCACATGAATGATAAGAGTTCGCAAACGTAGGACTGAAGATATACCTAATACTAAGTTACCTAGTCTTATATTGAGGATATCCAGCGATTGCTGCAATGACGAAGCTGCAAATGGCAGATAATATTCCAGGTACTCCATGAAGACTAATCACACCGCAGGTGTCATGTATACTAAATCTCTTGATCAACCAGGGCTGTGATAATATAACATAAAAATTTTTGTATTACCCGAGAAAGAATTAAAAGAAAATATGATATCTGTTTAAGACGTAGAAGCAATCTGGAACACCTTTGTGATTCCTGTCAACTACAGTTACAGTAACACTAAAGCTAGCCACAAGAATTGATAAATGGATCTCAGGAGTACGTTAACTCAAGACTCACCTGGAAGTATTCATAGCCTGCTGTACAAGACGCTCCAGCGATTAAGCCTATCAAGACTGCTCCCCAAGGATGGATAATCATGTGTGATACTGCGCTAACTGCTACTCCGCCGGCCAAAGTGGCGTTTTGAATATGAACCTTGAATAAAAAGTAGATAGTATAAAAAGCAAGATGGTCAAACTTCAAAAAGGAGGAAAAAAGAGAAAGAGCAAGCAACGAATCAATGAAACGAAGAGGAAAGGCTCGTCGGACACGTACAGAATTGAAGTGGAAAATATTGAAAGAAAAAGACTCAACTTTAGAAAAAGAAATAAGTCATAAAAGATTAAAGATACGATATCTTTAACGTACCATACTAAATTTGGACTCTCTAGTCAAAACGGTTGAGCAGGCGAAAGCAGTCACACAACTCGCTGCTAGGGCAAAATACGTATTGATAATAGCTCTGTGTTTCATATGACCAAGCAGCAATGATGAATTGAAGGCAGGCCAGTAGACCCAGAGAAATAAAGTTCCTGAAAGAAAAATGATAGTCGATCAATATTGGGAATAGCCAGTAAAAAACTGAATAGCTTCACCAGTTTCTACCATACCTAACATAGCAAAAAGATCCGAATGATAGGATGATACTTCATCTTCATGGGCCACTGAACGTGGGTTAAAAATCATCTTAGCAACACCCAGGCCAAACATTGCTCCAAACAGGTGAATATAAGTAGCTCCGCCTGGGTCTATTGCTTTTAATATATGCTCACATACACCTCTGTTGATTGAGTACAGAAGCACTTCGATTACTGCGATCAGGAATAACTGTATAGGACTTGCTTTACCAAGAATAACTCCAAGTGTTATTAGAACTGTAGCGGTTGCGAATTCTGCTTTGATTACACTGAAAACACAAAAAAGTGTCCATATCAAGGTCAGGGATTGTACAAATTGAGTCTTTCGACTGAAAGAGAATTGTACGATATCTTCTTCTACAAAAACTTCATCTTCATTGATTTGAAATGTCTACATCATCATTAAGGTCAGGCATTGTACATCTTTATAACATTTGAAGCATGTTATACCTCTCTCCCGTTAGTTGTATCTTGGAATCTTGAAGATCAAAGAACCCTTCCATAAGAACCGACAACTGAATTGCCACGGTGCCAACGATAAAGTTATAACCCAGACCACTGAAACCATATCTTTTAAGAAATATCATTAAAAATCCATAACCAACAAACACCATAACATGCACCTCTTCAAATGCTAAATATAGAAAAATTCATTCAATATCTCGACATCACCATCAACATCAATTCAATTATAAGGAAACAACTTTATCTCCTACCTGACAGTCTGATAGGATCGTTTTCGTGGTCATGATTTATATCTGGCAGATCAACAGGCAAAAGTTCGTCTCCATAATCAACAAATACAACATACATTGTGAGAATAAATATCTCAAAGACAAACAACATTGTTGTGATCTTGCTTTTACGACGTAGAGATGAACGTTGCATCTTCTCGAAACTTTATGTAGCACAAACAGACTAGAAACCCTTGAGAAGAGATATAAACCAAAAGCGCATAGACGAACTTTTATACTATATATTATTGATACAATTATATAGTGTAGGTCAGTAAACAGACGGTGGATAGCGTTTATATTGGTTATGGTTGTAAAGTAAACAGAGTGCATGAATGCTCGCCTTCCGCAAAGCATCGTAGGGGTTCCAACTCCAGCCCAGTAACATACATTCGCACTAGCACATTGATTGAATTCGCGAGCTCCGGCTTAGAGTATTTAAGATGTTGCACAAGGTTTTTAACGTAACACAAAAAGATACAAAAGTGACACTTCACTAAAACGGAGTACTTTCTTCAAAGACAGTGCCTTCTCCTGTAACATATTATCATGAAACAAAAAAGCGCATGCAAGCCTTGGTGTTCAAATGTAATTCTGTTTGTTTTCATTTAGGCAAAATTAGATTACGCTCGCAGCAGGTAACTCGAAACTCGAAAAGTATTTGGCACAAACAACAATTCAAGTAACAATATCATAAAAAATTTGGAACAGCCGTTCAAAAAAGATTTTCGAGACACAAAATTCTTCGCCTTACATTTCTTAGCAGATTTATTTTGCTAACTAAATACTGTAGATTGTGCTATGAATATTACATATATAGTAACTATAAAATAAAATATTATGTGCACTTTACAAATAAATGAAATTATCCTTTTGTTTTCTTCTCTTTCAAACTTTTCTGATTATCAAATTTTCTTGTCTTCCCCGGCAAAAAAGAAGATTTAACCATCCAATCAGAATCAGCCAACACCTTTCGTTTCTTTATCTTTCAACTGGCGTTAAACTACTTTCATCAGAGGAAAATTCTTGAGCTAACAACAAATAACATCACTTAAGTATGAAGATTCATAGCAATAAGAGTCAGTTACATATGACCAGAAAACGCTGTGTACTGTAGCGTATATAAGAATGAAGACCCAAAGAGGTGAAAGACATTAACCAACTGTACCTTTAAAAGTCTCTTTTAATTTTTTGTTCTCCTCTTGAAATATTTTCTCTCTCATGATTGCTTCATTCAACTCGTTCCTCATTTTCAAGCATTCTTCCTCCTTATGACGTAGTGTCTCTTCCAGTCCCAAATACTTCGTTTTCACCTCAATCAACTCGTCACTAGTCCTCTTACAATTCGCTTGCGAAAGGTCTAACTCCTTCTTCAAAGAGTAACACTGCTGTTGAAGACTATCAACCATACCACCTTGAATTTTGATATTTCTACGAAAACTCTCAAGTCGCTTTCTAAGAATTTGGTTTTTATTTTGAGAAATTTCTCCTTCCATTTTCAGGTTCTCGTATTCACAGCGAGCTTTCTCCAGTTGATCAGAGATAGCCACACATCTTTTCCGAGCATTAGCAAGTTTGATTCTCTGAGTACAAAATTTGATTTTTGAAGCGTTGAGTTCTTGCTGCAGCACTTGTCGATACTGTTGTGAGTTTGAGATTAGTTCAGGATCATTTAGACACTCGTCTTTGGCTTCTTGGACTCGTTCTTTGGCCGTTTCACAAGCCAGCTTTGCGCTATCCACTTCGCATTCTAGACGACCACATAGATCAGCGTGAAAGAGCAGTTCTTTTTCTAAGCTTTGACACTTGGAACGGCAATGCTCGAGTTCATTTTTCAGATTATTACAATGGCTTTGCACTTGGTCTGACTGTTGCTGTAATATGCCAAGTTCTTGAGACCTTGTTGGTCGGCTTCTAGATTTACCAAGCACGGGGAACGTGCTTTGCTTGGTAAGACAATACTCCTTGTAAAGAACCCTCCATTTTCTAACCACGCTCAAAGCAAGAGAGGCCTTCTCAAGGACGTCAGGGACCAGTCTTATGACAGCATCATATTCAAAGATTCGCCCTTTTAAGGTGAAGGTATGCAAATGCTTAGAACTAGGCTCAGAGAACAGTGACTGGTCAATTACTCCAGGACTAAGTAAACTTTTCCATTGATCAAGTAATGTTCGCAGACCCTCCACGACATTCTCAAGTCTCATAGTCTGTGATTCATGCCAGAAGAATACACACATTGGTTCCAGAATATCATTGGTGAATTTCTTATGAAGTACTTCCAGTTTCTGGCAGAGATCTTCAAATCTCACAAGGATATTTTGTTGGTGAACCGTGTTCTTTGTTCTTATCGCAGGATTTATGAGTATCGTCGCATTCTTTTCCCAGGTGAGAAGTTCAGCAACCGATCTAAGATGAAAAATATATTTATGAGATCAATGGTAGTCTGGTGAAAACTATCATATATCTTCGAACTAAATAATATTTTTTGGACATTCATTTGACTTACTGTCTCGAAGTGATATTCCCATAAGATTTATGATGCCATGATGTCCAACGTTTGGTGACTTGTCGAAGTTTTCTGTATATCTCTTCAGTAAAATTTTCTCTTTCTCTTGTTGTCATTAAATTTTCAATTTCTTTTTCAAACTCCGAGCATTGATCACAAATCCAAACCTCTCTAGCTGGCTCAGACAAAGATCTTACGTCCTCGTACTACAAGAAAGACAAGATCACACCATCTGCATGAATATCAAAACTTTTTAGTATAATGTAAGGACAGACAAATAAATTTGACGAATATATGCTACTTCGGTTAAAACTTCTTCGTTTAGGAGAAATTTCATATAGTAGGCCGTGATTAAACTTACAATATATTTCTTCATCGCTTTCTTGCGAAGTTTCGGGCTGAAAAAGGAATGGAATATGATCTTTCGATTTTCCGGTGGCAAATGTAAATTAACGAAAAGGAAACAAGATATTAGCACTGTGTAAATAGAAATGAAAGTGGAGTATTGGGCTTTCCTATACGTGACGTTTGAACGACAGTAAAAGAATTACTAGTTTAGTTAATCTCCTCATGACAACGAAAATCGTTTGTAGTCAAGGTAAACTTCTTCTAGGTAAATTTCTTCTTCACAAAGAAAAAGAGAGTTTATCATTTACAAAGTGACAAACATATCTAAACATGATTGATAAAATACTCAAACAAGAACAGGCCGTACACCTACCAGATTACATCAAACCAAATGGAACCGTCAGCTCTATAATGAATCTTTTGGAAAAGGTTGTCACAACTTTTTCTTGTATATAAACTGAAAATAAAGCTTCTTGAAATCTAGCCAGATATCTTTGTATACGAATCCAACAAAAATTCACTATATACGAAGAACTGGTTGAATGTGTCCGTTTTATATGCTGTTTATTGCGGAAAACATAAGTATGTATTGAAGACTGGTACTGTTTCTTTTCATACATGCAATATATCTCTCCTGCTATGGACTTCAATGGTAATCTATAAACAATTATAGCGGAAAGTTGTATTGAATCGATGAAACCACGCGCAAAACTTGTTATAAACTCACGCGTTCGAGTTGTCACGCAAGATGTTTGCGTGAGACGAGATATATAGTGTATCAACTATTACGGAATGATGCATCTACCCAGTAGAATTTACCCCTGGTTCACAATACATCATTATGATAAATACTGCGTGTATATCAGAGAAGAAGCTAAGATACAAAAATAAAATATGTTTCTGCTTAAAAGCTTTTCTCTAAGTTTGAAAACAATACTGAAAATTCAAATATGCAATGTTTCCTGTAGGGATTAGCCTGTTTCAAAGTCGCCAAATTTAGAACGGCTACTTTTAGATAAAAAGAAAGCGGGCTATGGTTCGATGATTTGTATTGATAGAATCTGATATTGATGTTTCACCGCGCATGCAATAAGTGTTTCCCACAAAATGGGTCTTCGTTGATCGGTAAAATACAACAGTCTATATGTATTCTGGAAAAATTATACCTTTCTATTTCATTTTTGGCTTTGGCGTAAAGCTTTAGCCTGCGCTTTGACTTCGTATAACTTGAGATTAGAGCATCATTTTATAGAAAGAACTTTTTCAACAATGAATGATGACTATATGAATATTAAAATGAGTTTTATGAATGAATGAAAAAGACATGCACGTGGTTAATGATCATTGACAGTCTTGAAAATCACTTCAGAATATTTTGTTCAGAGACCTTAGAGTAGTTGAGTAGCAATTGCAAAGTTAGATGCGATATGGACTGTAGTCTTTAGTAAAACGCTTAGTAACAATAGCTAACGTCATATAGGACAAGTATTATGGTAGATTTAAGCTATAAAACGCCATATTGCAGCTAAAAAGTAACAAAACGAAGCTGAAAGTATAGGCCCGCTAAGCGTACAACACATGCGCAACTTGACAACCAACTAATTTTACGTGGCAGATTTGACAGTGGCTCGAAGAGTTCCGGCCGTCTTCCGATCGCCTTGTGGTGTATAGCTTTACAATGATCATAATTTCCATCATGGCAAGTGAAACGAACGCCATGAACAAAACTGCAGAAGACGAAGAAAAAGCGGACGCTTTGGAGAGAGAGCATTTTCAAAAAGTTGTGAGTGCATTCTTGCACTATGAGAAATTTTCTAACGCAAGAATTGACAAGGCGAAGAAAGATTACCTCTTGCTAGACACCAAAGATCAGGCAAGGCTGCCTGGGTTTCTAGAAAACGTAGATCAGCAACGAAAATGTGTTGCTAAGAATTTTGAATTTATCAAGCAAATCATTGGACACACTGGTAAATGTCCCACTTAATCTGAGAGACTAGAGAGAGCCATAGCACTTAAAAGTTAGAGTACATAATATGTGCTGCTTAACTTTCCGGAGGGTCAGAGCCACCTTAAGTAAACTAATTTGATTGTGTTCGCTTCTAGGATACATATTTGAGAATGTGGACCATCATATTGATATGAATGCAGACTCCGCTGACGAGAAAATTACAATTCTTTTCATGGAAAAAGTGCTGACAACCGTCAAACAATTTGTACGAGATTGGAGTGACGAAGGCTCAGAAGAACGAGAGTTGTGCTACAAACCAATCGTAGATGAGATAAGAAATTTATTCCCTGTTGAGAAAGGCACCCCTGGTGATGTATCCATACTGATACCTGGAGCAGGGCTTGCAAGATTGATGGTTGACTTAGCTAAGTTTGGTTATACTATACAAGGAAATGAATGGAGCCTATTCATGCTTATTGCTTCCAACTATATCCTTAATAAGTGTCACGGCACATATCATACAACAATACACCCATTTGTACACCAATCCTGTAACAACTTGTCGGCCGACGATCAACTAAGAGCCATCCAAATTCCAGATATAGACCCAAGTTCACTACCAGAGAACATCAACTTCTCAATGAATGCTGGGAACTTTGTAGAAGTTTATGATGAAGCAAACCAGTGGAACTGCATTGCAACATGTTTTTTTATAGATACTGCTAACAACATAGTCTCGTACATTGAGACGATATATAATATAATAAAGCCTGGAGGTTACTGGATCAATCTAGGACCATTATTGTATCATTTTGCAGATGTGCCTAATGAGTCATCGATTGAAATCAGTTATGAGGAACTAAAACGTTTAGTTGTTCAGGAGTTTAAGTTTGAGTTAGTTAAAGAAGATCGATGGAAATCAACTTATATTGGAAATAGAAGGTCCATGCTAGAAACTGTATATAATTGTATCTTCTTTGTAGCTAGAAAACCATTGACTGCATGTACATAAATTGAGATGCACTTGGATTAAGCTTCGTAATTATAGTTTTAGTAAATATAGATTGAAGTAATGTTTGACTTGCCATAAAAGCTGTGCTCGTATAAAAAGAGACGTTCTGGTTGGTGTCATTATCAAATAAATCACCGGTATAAAAAAAGGCGTCACCAGCAAGTTATTGATAAAATATCCTTTATTTATTGCATATCCATGCATTTTTGGATCAATGAATTGTCTTACCCAACCAGCCATATTCAAATCATTCCTTACTCATCTACTCGTATCTTTGCTCGTGATCTTACTATACTTACTATTGCTAACTCCTTTATCTTTTTGCTCACTCAGTTTTCTTTGACAGAAACGCTGCATTTGAATTTCGTGTAGGGTGAACCCTTCTCAGTTGGGTTACACTACTGTTGTAACACCTTTCTACCGTTGGCCAAAGAACTGCGTGGTGTCCGTGTTGATTCAACAAATATGCAGTTAGATTCTTGAAGTTTCACATGGTGAAAATAACAATATGATTATAAGTTTGAGGGTACACAAAGTGTATTTATTATTGCAAAAATTGGTAACCACGATTTTATGTTAGTTATTGTTTTGATTTTACTGAAAGATCTATTTTCCCGTCAGAGTTCCAGTTTTCTAGTTGCTGCTGAATTAGAGAAGTGCTTACTCCAGTGAGTTGTGACAAGCTGTGACAAGTAGATGAGATAAGAACTCTATTCCCCGTTGGTAAATACACCCCCCTGGTGATGTATCCATACGGATTCTTGGAGCAGGGCTTGCAAGGTTGATGGTTGACTTAGCCAAGTTTGGCTAATATCCTTGACTAGTTATTACATATCCATGACTCATAAAAGCTGCAAATGCTTGATGTGACTGTACCTAATGATCAGATCCTCGATGTTTACTCATGTTTCGCACAACAAGTTTACTGGAAGAACCTCCACCAGTTTTCAGAGCGGCATGAACTTCCTTCAAATCTGAAATTGCCCAAGCAGCAAGCACATTAATTCCCTATATCCATTAGATTTTGCTCCCTTTTTGTTCTTTCAAATATTCGATTTCGCGGCGTCGAAGAAATACAAAGTGGCGACTGTATTATTTTGAAAGGCATGACTGTCTAGTGTTTGCTCCGATACTTTCGCGCAGGGTTATTGGTTGCTAAAATATGCTGCGCAAAAAATGCATGTTATGTTTTCACAAGAATAGTGAAATCGATAAAGCGAATTTCGAGTAAAGACGACATTCGCCAAGCCACTAACAAAGCGTGGTTTTCTAAATTAATACAGAGGTTTCTCTCTTACCTATAGCCTGCTGAAGAGGGGCAGCAGTACCCCTTCTTTTCTTTACCTGACCACGAGCGACTTGTCTTGCTCTGGACCCGAATCCCAAACATTGCATGGTTTCCGTAATGAATCTTTGCACAGGAGACACACACAACATAACCAACAATTTAGCGTCGCCACCTAAATATGAAGAACGTTTAAAGCGTGCTGGCAAATAGGGGTTTGTACAAACTCTGCAATATTAATACAACTGCTTTCGACTTTACTGGAGTTTTTTTATGAGAAGGAAAATAACTCATCTTTCTGAACTGTACGGAGACTATGGGCACACGGTAACGCATTCGAGCGCTTTCATGTGCGTGTTTCACGTGAAAACGAATGTGAACACTATCTATTTACGAGAAAAGCTGGAGATAATTTAATAAATTGAACATTTTTTTCCTTTGGACGGATCAAGTGAGAGCGTCAAAGCGATAAGAGATAAAAGAGTGTTTGAAAACGTTCAAAAACGACGCCCGCGTGTCCGGCACATAGTCTTATATGGTTACTATCACCAACCAATAGCGTCTTGGAGAACATGTGTTAGTTTAGTATTCCTGTAGGGAATATGTGAACGATTTCCAGCCAAAGCTCCCAGCACATCAGCCAATGCACTCAAACTAAGAAAGATAAACAAAAATAGAGTTGATTTACAACGGAAGTATGGAACTGACGTGGGCTAAAGAATAACCTACCTTTTATTAATGAAAGAAGTTTCCCTTAAAGCAGCGCCCGTCACCCCAGATAATCCTGCAAGTTAAAAGAAACATTTGAAAGAAAATTCCCCTAGATTTGCCCCAGACACTCAAAATCGGTTTCTTCATGCCATAAAATGATTTCAGGTCAAAAAGCTATGTTTAATGTATCTAACGTGACAATACTATCGCAAAAACTCAAACTACACAGAAAAAAATGTGTTAGTAAACCTACCCACACATTCGCTGCCAGCCAAGTCAACTAGTTGTAGCTTGGTTTTCACTACCAGAGAGGATGAAGAAGGGGTATCAGGAGGTGAAGGGGAACTCGGTGGATGACAGGAGTTCGATCGAGCAGGAGACCTTGAATATCAATAAGTAGACGTAAAACAAAAACAAGTAGAAAGTGCGAAAAAAATGCGTTTAAATTTACTTTGATCTGCTCCTTGGATCTTTATCATGTGATCCTCCTCGTTTCAGTCCTCTTGGTGTCACGGGAGGAGAGGATGCCACTGGTTTCCCGCCTTTTACTGGAGGAGAGATCTGATTGGATGAGGAGGTGTACAGCGTCAACTGAACTATAAGATGAGAGCGACTGGAATGTGCATGAACTTTGGTCGCATCCTCATGGCGTTCCCTCATACCATAACCAACAAATTTCATTACTTCATGTACACTCGTCACAGACCTGAGAACAGAAAACAATGTTACTCACGACTCATTTGAATAGTTACGATTACTACTCAACGTCTTTAAGTCTTTTAAGTAATAATTCTTATATAATAACTACAGTGAAACACGGAATTTGATTGGTCAATGCCCGTGCAGGATCAGGCAATCCTGCACGGGAAAATTTAATTGTTGTGAGAAGTGCTTATTTAATCAATAGGTTTAATAAAGTTTTCCGTTCTTTCACTGTAGTTGTTATATAAATGGAGTACCAAATGGTTTTCAGTGCAGCATTGCGTGATCCTTGCTCTTGGGATGTTGCTCGAGTTCTTTGAGATACGCCTAGACAAATTTGAGCGTAAAATTCAACTACTATAAAATTCAACTACTAAATTCAACTACGGAAATCGTAAAAGTACACTCGCCTGACGGCTCGTGTATTTTTACGATTTCCGAAACTCTCGCAACATCCCCCGTGCAAGGATCACGCAATTCTGCACGGAAAACCATTTGGTATTCCTTTAATCACATCACTACTCTGGTTTAGTAAAATGAACGTAACTTAGCAAGAAGTTACAATGCACCATCCAACATTTCAACACTCCTGTCTAGTGTCTTCATCACACATTATCCACTGCTCTGGTTTAGAAAAATGAATTTAAATTGGAAAGAAGTTAACATTTAGAATCCGAAAATTGCAACACTCCAGTCTTGTGTTTTCACGCACTATCACTACTCTTGGCTTAGTAAAATGAATGTAACGAATGTAACCCAGCAAACGGCTAAACTGCACGACCCAACGGTTCCTCACTCTAGTCTAGACTTTCATCTCACACTATCCCTACTCTGGTTTTGTAACATGAATTTAACCGAACAAGGAGTTACAATTCACGACTCAACGCTTCCGCACTCCAGTCCAACGCTATTGGCTGACAAAAATTGCAACGTGTGCCCCTTGCCTATATCGTAACTGTGACATAACAGTAGTTGAATTTTACGCTCAAATTTGTCTAGGCGTATCTCAATACTTGGATTTAAAAATATCACCGGATAAATTAGTCCTTGGTCTGCCATGGTATGGTTACGACTATCAATGTTTGAGAGTCACTCACGAAGGCACTTGTCATATCAAGAGGGTTCCTTTTAGAGGAGCGAACTGCAGCGACGCCGCTGGCAAACAGATCGCGTACTCGATCGTCAATGATCTACTTCTGAGTCGCACGAACCAAGGACGGAGTGCAAGGTATAGATTGCGACTTGTTTTTGATGTTTAAGACGTTCAAGGAACTTGTTTAGTTATATCTTGCTTGAGTACGTCTTCTTGGATCTTTGTTTTGTGTTTTGTGTTTTATCGAAATTATTATGTTGTTATAATTTGAACGCGAGAGCACTCTGCTAAATTCGCTGGTGCATAAACGACTCGGACGTTAAAATATGTGGACGAAGCTAAAACGTTTTAAAATGCTTAAATGTAAGCCTACGTTTATAGAAAACGGCACCGTGAACGGAGCCTAAGTGTTCCTCGCACAGAACGCGGCTCTCAAGCATGTCAATGCCTTCTCGAACGAACGGGTACCCCTAAATTGAACCAACTATTTCAAAACAAAATAGAATTTTGCATATATTTTCCCATGCAAGAACTTTTTCCTCATAAAATATTGTGCTATAAATTCATGATTTCAAGAGTGAAGTTTCCACTTGGCAAGACAATATTCAATTTCTTTCTAAATTATTCAGACAGTGTAGAGATGTAGCCATAAAGATGAGTTTTGGCATGAGAAGATATGTTGCAAGTTTTCTTTAATTTAAATGATTCAAAATATTATCAATATGTACAAACCGGGAAGATGAGCCGTCTTTACATGCAAAGATACAGTGTGATTCTTCTCCAAAAAACTTAAGCATTCGAAATATACGCAATTTCGATTCAGGCCCCGTTTACGCGGCACCGGATTTGCGCGGTCACGACATCAAATTGAGGAGTTTGGAGGCAAGCTTAGCGCAAATATTTACGATAACGTTGGAGAACTTAATAACAATTAATGCTAGAAAACGTTGTCAGAACAAATAAAAGCGTAGAGTGGCTTAGTCGATGCCGTGACCATGCGATTCTGGTGCCGTGTAAACGGGGCCGCAGGTGTCTTGTACCGTCAAAGGAAAAAGAAAAATATTTGTACTCTAGAGATCCCAAAACAATCGCAAATGAGTTTAACACATTCTTTTCGTCCGTCGGTGAAAACGCTGCACGCGAATCTATCCGCCTAGCTGAAACAAACAACATCAGTCTAAAAGGGACATTAGAAACCCTTTCTATACGAGACAGCAGCCGATTCAATTTTAAAACAGTATCGTGCGACGAAGTACGTCGGATTGTCAAGCTGTTACCACTCAATAAGTCCCCTGGGCCAGACAAAATAAATCCAAGAATTATTCGAGACAGTCTCCCAGTAATTCTGGGACC